>JAJIBD010030821.1:0-55311 GCA_021461705.1 Cryptotis parvus
TCTTTCCTCTCTTTATCTCTCTGTCTCTGCATCTCTCTCCCTCTTGTTTTACACATTGTGGCTAGACCTGCAGATAATTAGGAGTTTAAAACTTAAGTCTCTTTGTGTATATTCAATGGTGAGTTTTAATCTGCCATTACCATTTCCCACACTTAGTAAAACACTGGTATCTATTTATATCCTACTAATGAATTCAGTCATTCTATATCTGTCCTTTTCCTTCTGACTAATTTCACTCAGCATGATAGTCTCCATGTCCATCCATTTGCAGGTAAGTTTCATAATTTCATGTTTTCTGACAGCTGAATACTATTCCATAGTGTAGATGAACCACAGTTTCTTTACCCAGTCCTCTGTTCTCGGGCATTTAGGTTGTTTCCAGATTCTAGCTATAGTGAATAGCGCAGAGATGAATAAAGAAGTACAGATAGTATTTCTGCTATGTGCTTTTCGGTCTCTTGGTATATTCCCAGGAGTGTTATTGCTGGATCAAATGGGAGCTCAATGTCTAGTTTTCGGAGGAATCCCCATATTGTTTTCCAAAAAGGGCTGGACCAGTTGGCACTCCCACCAACAGTGGATCAGAGTCCCTTTTTCCTCACATCCACGCCAGCACCAGTTGTTCTTGCTGTTTTGGATGTGTGCCAGTCTCTGTGGTGTGAGATGGTACCTCATTGTTGTTTTGATTTGCATCTCCCTGATGATTAAAGATGAAGAGCACTTTTTCATATGCCTTTTTGGCCATTCGAATTTCTTCTCTTTGGAAGCTTCTGTTCGGAAGCTTCTTTTTGCTTCTCCCCCATTTTTTTGATGGGGTTGGCTGTTTTTTTCTTGTGAAGGGCTACCAGTGCCTGATATATCCTGGATATTAACCCCTTGTCAGATGGGTATTGGGTGAATATCATTTCCCACTCTGTGGATTGTCTTTGTATCTTGGTTACCGTTTCTTTTGAGGTGCAGAAGCTTTACAATTTTATATAATCCCATTTGTTTATATTTGCTTGGTCAGTGGTGTGTCGTCTTTAAAGATACTTTTTAGTTTCGATGTCGTAGAGCATTTTTCCTATGTTTTCTTTGATGTACCTTAGAGATTCATGTCTGATGTTGAGATCTATAATCCGTTTTGATCTGACTTTTGTGCATGGCGTTAAAAGGAGGTCTAAGTTCATTTTTACATGTAGCTGCCCAGTTTTCCCAGCACCATTTGTTGAAGAGGCTTTCTTTGCTCCACTTAATATTTTTTGCTCCTTTATCCAAGATTAAGTGGTTGTATAGTTGAGAGTGTGTTTCAGAATATTCAGTCTGTTCCATAGGCCTATGGTTATGTCTCTATACCAATACCACACTCTTAATTACAACTGCTCTGTAGTAGAGCTTGAGGTTGGGGAAAGTGATACCTCCCCCCTCTTCTTTTTCCCAAGGATTGCTTTAGCTATTCATGGGGGTTTATTATTCCATACAAATTTCAGGAGTGTTTGTTAAATTTCTTTGAAGAACATCATGGGTATCTTTTTTAGGGACCGCACTGAATATGTATAAATATCTAGGGAGTATTACCATTTTGATAATGTTAATCCTTCCAATCCATGAGCAAGGAATGTGTCTCCATTTCCTCAGGTCTTCTTTTATTTCCTGAAGTAACATTTTTTTAGTTTTCTTTGTAGAGATCCTTTTCATTCTTTGTCAAACTGATTCCTAGGTATTTGACTTTCTGCGGCACAATTGTGAATGGAATAGTTCCTTTAATGTCCCTTTCTTCCCTTTCACTGTTTGCATATAGGAAGGCCATTGACTTTTGGGTATTGATTTTGTACCCTGCCACTCTACTACAGGAATGTATTATTTCTAGGAGTCTCTTGGTAGAGAGTTTTGGGTTTTGCAGGTATAATATTATGTCATCTGCAAATAGTGACAACTTGGCTTCTTCCCTCTCCTATCCGGATGCCCTTAATGTCTTTTTCTTCCCTGATTGCTATGACAAGTACTTCCAGTATTATATTGAACATAAGTGGTGAGAGTTGGCAGCCTTGTCTTGTCCCTGATCTTAAGGGTAAGGCTTTCAGTTTTTCCCCATTGAGAATGATGCTCACTGTGGGCTTGTGAGCATATGCCCTGGATTTTCTTGAGGAAGGTTGCCTTCACTCTCACCTCTTTTACGGAGAGCTTTTTATCATGAACCGGTGTTGAATCTTGTCAAATGCCTTCTCTGCATCTATTGATATGATCATATGGTTTTTATTTTTCGTTTTGTTGATATGATGTATTACGTTGATTGACTTGCGGATGTTGAACCATCCTTGCATTCCCAGGATGAATCCCACTTGTTCATGGTGTATGATCTTTTTGATGACTCTTTGGATTCTATTTGCTAGTATTTTGTTGAAGATCTTAGCATCTGTATTCATCGGGAGTTTAGTCTGTAGTTTTCCTTTTTTGTGGCATCTTTGTCTGCTTTGGGTATCAGGGTGATATGTGCCTCGTAAAAGCTATTTGGGAGTGTTTCTGTTTCTTCAATTTGCCGGAAGAGCTTAAAAAGAATTGTGAGTAGGTCCTCTTTAAAGGTTTTGTAGAATTCACTGGTGAAACCATCTGGACCTGGGCTTTTGTGTTTGGGGAGACTTTTGATTACCGATTCTATCACCTCGATGGAGATAGGTTTGTTGAGGTATTCCAAATCTTCTTGTTGCAGACTTGGGAAGCTATAGGAATTCAGGAAATTGTCCATTTCTACTAGATTCTCTTGTTTTGTGGCATACAGGCTCTCATAGTAATCTCTGATGATCTTTTGAATTTCTGTGGTTTCTGTTGTTACATCCCCTTTTCATTTCTATTCTATTTATTTGGGTTCTCTCTTTTCCTTTTCTTACAAGTCTTGCAAGTGGTTTGTCAATCTTGTTTATTTTTTCAAAGAACCAGTTTTTGGTTTCGTTGATCTTCTGATTTGTTTTTTGACTTTCCATCTCATTGATTTCTGCTCTAAGTTTTATTAATTCTTTCTTTCTGCTTGGGTTGGGCTCCTTTTGTTGATCACTCTCTAATATCTTAAGTTGTGAGGTCAGACTGTTTGTGATGGCCTTTTCCTCTTTTCTGATGAATGCTTGAAGAGCTATGAACTTGCCTCTTAACACTGCTTTCGCTGTATCCCACAAGTTCTGGTAATTCGTGTCTTCAGTCTCATTTGTTTCCAGGAATCTTTGGATTTCCTCTTTGATTCCTTTTATGATTTTCTGGTTGTTCAGTAGTGAGCTGTTTAGTTTCCAGGTACTTGGTATTGGTCTCCATTTTTGTGTAATATTAACTTCTATTTTCAGTGCATCATGGTCTGAAAAAATATTTGGCACAATTTCTATCTTCTTGATTTTATGGAGGCACGATTTATGGCTCAGCATGTGATCTATTTTGGAATATGTTCCATGTGCACTGGAGAAGAAGGTGTATTCAGCTTTTTGTGGATGAAATGCCCTGTATATGTCTACCAGCCCTCTTTCTTCCATCTCTTCTTTTTAGGGCCAGCATTTCCTTGGTAAGTTTCAATCTTATTGGTCTATCCATGGTTGATAGAGCAGTGTTCAAGTCTCCAACTACAATTGTGTTGCTGTCAATGTCTTCTTTGAAGTCTATTAGTAGTTGTTTTAGGTATTTCGCTGGTCCCTCCTTGGGTACATATATGTTTAATAGCGTCATTTCTTCCTGATATATGCATCCCTTGACTATTAAGAGGTGACCTTCATTGTCCCTTCTGACCTTCTTTAGCCTGAAGTCTATGTTGTCAGATACCAGTATGGCCACCCCAGCCCTTTTGGATGGGTTGTTTGAGTGAAGGATTGTTTTCCAGCCTTTTTATTTTGAGCCTGTCTTTGCTCTGATTGTTCAGGTGTGTTTCTTGAAGGCAGCAGAATGTCGGATTCAATTTTTTGATCCATTTTGACACTCTGTGTCTCTTAACTTGTGCATTTAGACCATTGACATTGAGAGAGATTATTGTCATGGGATTTTGTGCCATCTTTCTGTATAGATTGGTTGTTCTTTTGGGTTATGTCTCGTTTTATAGTAGATCTTTCAGTGCTTCTTTTAAGGTTGGTTTTGATTTTACAAAGTTCCTAAGCTGTTGTTTATCCAAGTTGTATATCTGTCCTTCAAATCTGAGTGAGAGTTTAGCTGGATAAAGAATTCTTGCTGAGGCATTCATTTCATTAAGTTTTTTTACTATATCCCACCACTGCCTTCAGGCTTGGAGCTGTCTTCTGAGAAGTCTGCTGAAAGTCGATTGGTTGCTCCTTTGTATACAATTTCCTTCTTTGATCTTGCTGCCTGAAGAATTATGTATCTGTCTATGGCATCCATTACTTTGACTAGGATGTGTCTTGGGGTCTTTCTATTGGGGTCTCTTCTTGCTGGTATGCGTCGGGCTTCTTGGATCTGGATGCCTTCATCCTTTAACTCGGGGAACTTTTCAGCCAGGATGTTTTTAACTGTTTTAATTTCCTTGGCGTTACTTTCCTGTCCATCTGAGACGCCGATAATTCTTATGTTGTCCGCCTGGCTTCATCCCATTGTTCTCTGTTCCGTTGCTGATACATTTTCCAGTCTTTTTCCATCTTATGTAGTTCTCTGAGTGCTTTCTGCAGCTCATCTTCAGTCTCACTGATTCTCTCTTCCGCTGCCGTCATCCTACTGTTGAGAGCCCCGATTGTGTTTTTCATTTCATCTACTGAGTTTTTAAGCGATGATATTTCTATTTCCATGGTTCTCATTTCTGCTCTCATTTCCTCCCGTAATTTATTGACTGCCCTTTCAACTTCTTCATTTATGTTCTCCTGTATTTTATTGGACATCTGCTCCATTTTTTTCATTGAGCTCCTTAAGCATCCTACCAATTTCTTCTCTAAATTCATTGTCAGAGAGATCATGCACATCTGCATTATTTTTTGAGTCTTCACTGTTGATTCCTTCATCTCTTCTTCGAACTGGGGATCTGCGTTGTTTCCCCATGGTGTTGCAGTGTTCAGGGATAGATTCCTCTAGTGTACTGTTTCTTTTTTCTTGAGGGTATTACCTTCCCTTGGTTTTGAATTTCCTAGTATTTGTATTAATAAGTGGCCGCTTGAGCGGCCGCCCCTGGCCAGCCACACACCCCAGGGAGAATACCTGAGGCGGAGACAGGCAGGTGTGAGAGTTCAAAATGTCTGTTGACTTCCGTTTCCGCTTGGACTTCTGGGGGTTGTAGTTCCACCTTCTGCCAAGACCTGGGGCTCTACCACGACCCCAGGCACCCACCCAGCCAGGCGCATACCCCAGGGAGAATACCTGAGGTTAAGACAGGCTGGTGTGAGAGTTCAAAATGTCTGTTTACTTCCGCTTCTGCACGGACTTCTGGGGGCTGTAGTTCCACCTTCTGCCGAGGCCTGGGGCTCTACCAGGACCCCAGGTGCCTGCCCAGACAGCCTCACACCCCAGGGAGAATCTGGGGACATTTTCAAGTTTGGTTTTGTTTACTTAAAATTCCATATAGTAGCATATATAAAATAATGTAATATATTTCAAACTATATATTTTGGGGCTGTAAACTACATATGACAAAGATACAGAGAACTTAACTTTGAATCATGAGCATGAAATCAGGCACAGAATAAATGATTATGTGGAGCTATATCAAGGGATGGTAGAAGAACACATTACTTTTTGTAAAACTTATTTTGCCTCATAACTTGCTAAACTAAAGAAAGAAGTACGTATATCAGTGTTCATAGACTTGTCATTTGGCTGCAGAAGAGTGCTTTGCCACAGCTCGTGGTTATTCTTAGGTTGTTTGCAGGTTACTTCTGCTGGTTCTCACGGAATCATGCAGTACCAGGGATTGAATTTGTAGAATCATCTTTTTATCATTTTAATGTTTTATACTTTATAAGGAATAGGAAACATAGTTCAAGATTAAAAACACAGAGTTTACTTTATTAATATAAACACTGAATTTAATTTAGCCAAGATTATGACATAATTATATTGGGAAGATGGATAAAATGAGTTAAAGAAGAATGTCAAAGAACTGTATCCTAATATACAATGGAGATATTGATAGTGAGAGAAATAAAATAATGATGTAGTAAAAGAAACATGAAACTTTAAAATTATGGGGGTAAGTCTGAATATCTTGGACTAGCTTAGAGAGAGAAATGCTGCTGAAGGACTATGGTACAAACGGGACTATTTTATTTTAATTAAAATTATGAGAATAATTTAATATCTTAAATTTATATACTCATCTAATTTAAAAAAAATTTTAAAAGTCCAATAGGGTTTTGCACATTTGTTTAACTGTGATATCAAATACAACAATTCTTAGCCTTTTATCATTGTGTAAATATTCTGCAGTCCAATGCCTAGATATATTCTATATGGCTTCTTTGCATTTACCTTGTGAACAATTAAAAACGTTGCTCTGTGAATCCAGAATCAGATATTAAACACCAATTCACAACCAAAATAATGTATGATTCTATCACCAAAATAATGTATTATTCTATATCCTATCACACTACTTAAATTCTAGCCGTGCATTGAAGTCGGAGTGAGAGTTCTCAGGAAGAAATGAATTCACTTAGTACTCTTGCTGAAAGCTTTGCCAAAGACTGATTAAAATGACTGTCAACTCTTCTCGAAGTGATGTTTCCTGATTGCAGGGACTTGCCACCTGTATCCATAAGTATGAGATCCAGTGGCTAACTCAGCAGGAACATGCAACTCACTGACGAGCATTCTACTATAATCTCAGCACCTATTTTGTTGTTCCTTTCTTAGCATATAGAAGTTGACTGAATGTAGATGCAATATCCAGCTGCTAATATACAATACAAAGAATCATTTACTGAAAATTATTTGATATCCCAGGAACCTACTCTCAGACCACATTTGCCAAGCTTTTTTTTTTGAATTACTTATATTTTAACAGCTACATACCACATTGTACAACATTTTATCTTGTTAAGAAACACCAGATGCCTGAAAACTAAAATAGTAATGTGGAAAATTAAGCAAAAGACCAAAGGCACAGTCATATTTAAGAAATGACCAGTTCCGTGGTGTGAATGATGGGAGTTCCCAATACATGGACCACATTTTGGGGCCCCTGAACATAGCTGAGTTTCCCCAGTACCCCAAAATTGCAATAGCATAAGTTGGCCATCCACTTGTCATAGAATTATAATAAGGAATTGAGGAGGAGACAAATAGTCAAGAAGAGAAACAGCTTGAGATATATATATATATATATATATATATATATATATATATATATATAATGTTGTATTTCAGAAATCATAGATTCCTTTTTGTGAAAGAGGTTATGTGAGTATTTCTGTGCTGTGTATTTACAAAGTAGCATTTTTCGATCTGCAGTTTGCTAAAACAGAAATTATAAGAAACAGATATGCAGCATTCTAGTCTCTTACGACTGAAAGAAGAATATAATGTAATGTGGGCAATTTCAGCACTATTTCAAATTCTGTAGAGGTCCAAGAACTCAGAGGTCCAAGAACCCAGGGCAAATGCATCTATGAATATCGATGCATTGAGAAGGCAAACTGATATTTAGCCAATTATCTATGAATCACCCATTCAGCTCCACATTACTATAACTATAATTCACATCCTTTTTATGGACATTAGAGGAATGGTATCACCTCTTTGGTTGGCTCTATCAATTTTCCTTAACAACAAATTTTGGCTTAGGCTAATTTTAACATGTGTTTAAATGCAAGAATGCTTCATTTATATCTCAAGTGGTATAAAAAATAAAACTAAAAATATATTTTCTGAAAAAAATAATCTCCATTTGATTCATAACAGTCATACACTTAATGCATTTTCCTAATAACAAATACAATTCTAACAAATATATTTCCAAATATATATGTTGATTTTTTGTTAAAATTTAATTTACTCTGTTGATAAAATGGCATCACCAAAGAAATAATTGGTCAACTCTTCTCTTAGTTCAACAAATATCCCACTGACATTTTCTAATTTATTTTCAGCATGGAAAATGGTGGCATAATTTGTCAGACAGCTGCCCAAATCTCTATTCAGCTTAACTACACTAAAACTGGAAAGTATTCTAAAGGAAAAAAGTAACATTCAAGTCAATTTATTTTCATAGAATTTCACTATGTGTTTATGTCTTTGATTAAACCCATATGGATATCCTCAATATTTAAACTCTGAGCCAGTACAAATAACCATAATGGAATTATCTTCCAATAATCAGAATAGTTTTATCTATATAATGATACAATGATAGCTTGGGATCATCTATATAATGATACAATATATTATCTATATAATGATACAATGATAGCTTGGGATTTTTTTGTCTTGTTTAGTTTTGTTTTATTAGCCTACACATGGCAGTGCTCAGGGCTTACTCCTGTCTCTGCACACAGACCTTACTCCTAGGCAGGACTCTGGTGGTACATATGGAATGCCAGGGATAGAACCCAGCTCAGTCATATGCAATTAGAGAGCCTGTCTCCTGTGCTGCAGCTCCAGCTCCAGGGATAGCTGAGGATCTTGTAGTAAATATATATTAAATTAATAGTTGAGGCTTAAGGTTTGCCCCTCTTTTCTTTCTTCATTATTTGTTTGGAGGCGGAGCTCCTCAAATTTTTTCAGAGGACCTCAGAGCCTCTCCCTGAATTTTTCTGTCAACTTACCTGGCAGATTTCAGTGTTACAGCAGCCCTGCAGTGCTGGGGTTACCCAGGACCTTTTGGTACTGGAACAAACTGGTTCAGGTGCAGGCACCATAACTCCTGAGCTAATGCAAACATGCCCCCAGGTTTAGGCTCTTTTAACAGGATTAAAAATTCTCTTGTCTTTTTATTAGAGTTACAAACCATACAAATGCATACACATAGGGATTGCCTTATTACCAATTTAATGATTTGTTTGGCAGATTGCCACTTTACAAAGTGGGAAACACATCCATGCATGAAATCCCTTTGTTTATTTAGAAGCACCACCTACCATTAATGTTGCCATTAATTATCTGTCCAAGGTGTTGGACTCGATAGTGACAAATTAAAACACACAAAATGCTTTCTGACTAGCTGGAGTGTAGGTTATAAGAGCCTACACTTAAAAAACAATCTTATTTTATACATTGTTAATTCTAACTTTAATCTTATAATAAGATTTCACTTCTTTTTATACTCCAAAGGAAGATGGCAACAAAAGAACAGGGATGCCGAATATGATGACAACCTCAGAGAACTGCTAATGAGCTCTGTCTCAGAGCCTTTTCTGTTTTTGTTTCAGGGTCACAATTGGCTCTTTGCTCAAGGATCACTCCTGGTGGTCCTCTTGGGAGCTTATGAGGTGCCAAGATTCCAACCCATTGACTTTGATGATGGCTAATAGCCCTCTACCCACTGTACTAATGCTCAGGCCCCCTCGAGCCTTTTCTTCAGTGGCATATTATCACCAAGGTCCCATTTAGGGAAGAAGGTTAGGTTATTTATTACTGCCCCCCAGCAACAATTCATTCAAAGTTCATAGTGATGATAGTGTAAAACTCATTAGTCTAAGGACCAGGGAGATCATCCAGCACTTAAAATGCAAGAGCTGAATGTCCTATATAACATGGAGCACCATGGAGCACTGAGGCACCCTAGGCACTTCAGGAAAGGAGCACCGTCACACCCTGGGACACTTGTACTGACCTCCTGCCTGATGGACTGAGAATCATTCTTGAGGCCTAACTCTTCCTGAGCACTACTTGGGGGTCTCTTCCACACCCCACACCAAATCATTCACATTTATACATGTTTTGTTGTTAAATTCTGTGAAATTCTTTACTTTGAGGGTTAGGATTATAGTTTTCCCAGTATATTTTGTTTGCTTATTTTATTTTGTCTTGTTTTGGGGCTATATCTGGTGTTACTCAGGACTTATTCCAACCTCTGTGCTCAAGGATCACTTTTTGATGGACTTGGAGGGTTACATGGGGTGCCAGGAATCTGAAACTCATTGTAACCAGGTGCAAGGCAAGTACCCTACCCCATACATATCTTTCCAGCCCTTAATTTAATTTATTTGTTTTTAATTTACTTGTTTTTTAATTTACTTTTTCTTCTCCTTAATGGAATTATGTGCCTATAGCACTCAGAAGCCATTTTTTTGTCCAGGTATATCACTGTGTATCACTCAGGTATACTGAATTGCATTTAGCATTTATTATTGTTTATCTTTTCATATGCAATTGAGCCTGTTTATTTACATATCATGACTAGGCTAAATATTTCACATGATATAGGCTAGGAAGGTGTAGCATATTTTTTATGGAGTCATTCCAAATCTTGCCCCAATATCCAAGTTACAATTTATACTGACTTCTATCAAAATCCTAGCCAAGTTTTAGAAGCAAAACTCCTTTAGCTCAGCAGAAGTAAGGGTAATGAGGCAGTGTCCTCCCTCTAGGTAACTGCTACAATCCTGCAGTATTGGGAACTGCAGTATTGTATAACAGCACTCTCTTCCATTGACTGTGAACTTTTAATGTCTGCTTAACCTGAAATTGAGCTGACTTGGCAAGATCTCATCTGATGTCAGGTGAGGTCTTCATCTGGCAGTGTGCCTGAGGGCTAGGGAAACAACCCCAATAAAGTCTCAGTAGGTCATTGGCAAAGCTATTTCACCAAAATGGATTTGGGGTGATGGTCAGACATGTAAATCAGTTCTTTAGTTAAATAGGAATTTTGTTTTAAAGAAACTTATTATAACGGAGTCGAAGAAAATGCTCAGAATACTTAGCATCAGTCAACTTTTATAACAAAAATATAAATCTGAAATGCATATGATAAAAATAATCTCCAATATAAAATAGCAAAAATACCAAATGAAGTTAATGGAAGTGCTAGGTAATTTATTACCCAGAAAACTGACAGGTATTATATTGCCATTCACTTAAGATTGTGAAAATGATGAAATGTTCTTGGTATAAAACAAAATGAAAGAAAGAGCTTACCCCTCCTCCCAGCTGGCCACCCTCCCCCCAAAAAAATCACTTAATAGCGCTTTCTCTACAAATCTGGCATTTCTTTAATAGTTCCTCACACAGGACTTGCTGTCTTTCTTTCTTGCTGTCATATTGTTCAAGGTTTCTATGCTTCTCCTTAGGATTTCTAGGGATCAGAAGTTGTGAATTCTAGTTTGAGAACACATTCTTCAATACAAGAGGATCTTAATTTTATCTTCCTCTCTCAAGTATTTGCATTTTAGGAGTGGACAGCTGAACTATAATTACTCTAAATGACTGAATAGTTAGCAAAGACCACAGAAAGCACACTAAGAGCAGAATATGATGGATCTGATCTCCTTAAGGTAACACAGGTGACAACAGCAAAGCTACATAGAAAATTGCTTTGAAGATAACCCAAAACACAGTAGAATTTCTTCTATATAATCTTGGTAATTCTAATAACTCCTATAGGTTATACCCATGCTTCTTAAGTTAGACTTGAGCTCACTATCACTATCACTATCTTCCCGTTCACCATCAATTTGCTCGAGCAGGCTCCAGTAACATCTCCATATGTCCTGTCTCATGCTAATAGAGTCCAAGGGCATCTGCTCGCTCCAGGAACATAAAGAGCCTCAAACCATTATATTAGGTCATGGGAATGACCTAACATAATTATTACTGGTATTTGGCATATCAAATACAACATGGGCAGCTTGCCAGGCTTGTCAGATTTGAAAAAAAAAACATTATTTTCTAAATTTCACATAATATTTGTTTAATGCATGGCAGAAATTCTCGGGAGGGTGTCACAAAACATAAGTGATTAATGAACCTCCTGCTAACAGGTATCATGTGTAAGTATTTGGCAATGCTAGTTATTATCAAAACACTTTTCATATCTCTTTACGTTTGGAGCTCTATTTCTTAGAATCGTTCATATTTAATTTGCACTATGAAGTGCCCAAATTAAAATGGACAATTATAATTTTTCTCAAGTATGTATCTCTTTATAGTACTGAAGTGTAGAATTACTACACCCCATCACCACCAGTGTGTACATGACTACTACCACAGCCCCTACAGTCTTTTCTAGACTCGTCATCTTTTGTCCTTTCCTACCCCCACTGTTTGGTAATAGGTTTTATATTCCAATGGCCAAAACATGTCAATGTTTAGAACCGTCAGTCATTTGTTATATTGCTATATTCCCCAAATACATTCACTTAAAGGGACATATACACACCTATGCTTATTGCAGCACTTAGTACAATAGCCAGGATATAGCAACAACCCAAAAGTCTAACTATGGAGGAATAGATAAAGAAGTTGTGGTATAAATACACAATGGAGTACTATGTGTATTATGTGTCCATTATTAAAGATAAAATCATGTAGTTTTCTGTGATGTGGGTAGAATTGCTGGGTATCATCTTAGGTGAAATAAGTCAGATGATGTCACTCATCTGTGAAATAAACTGAATTTTAGAGATAATATTGATTTATCAAATTGTTTATCATAGAGGAAACATGACGTCTTGTATTTCACTGATATATGTTGTGTGCAATTGAAAATGATTTAACTTCCTCACTTTCCAAGAATCATATGACCTCTGGGATAGGATCCTTTAAACTAATTCTATAGTGTTCTCCAAAATATAATTACATTTCAGGAAAAAATGATCTGTTTCATAAAAGGAATTACATGTACAAGATTCCCAGATGTAACTTAATATAAATCCATTTGAATACTCCTGGATTAATTTTTTTATTTTAAGGGAATATAGAATTCATTTATACCTGTTAAAACTTTTATGTTGTTGGATCATATGTTATCATATGTTTAAAAAGAAAAATTAAAGACTCAAAGTACACAGGTCAGGGAATTTTATACATACAATAAAAAAATACAATTCAAAAGCTTAAAGTTACCTTTCCTTAGTCTTTTAATCCTTTAAAAAAAATCACTTCTGGGGCCAGAGCGATAGCAGAGTGGGTAGGGCGTTTGCCTTGCACACCGACGACCCGAGTTCGATCACTGGCATCCCATATGCTCCCTGAGCACCACCAGGAGTAATTCCTAAGTGAAGAGCCAGGAGTAACCCCTGAGCATTGCCGGGTATGACCCAAAAAAGCAAATAAATAAATAAAATTTTAAAAAATCACTTCTCTACTAATCAGCTCTATTCACTTTTTCTATAAGTATAAAGAAGTAAGTGCAGCTTTTAGAGGTTGATTTATCTATAAAGAAAAATCAAGCACAATTAAGTGCATATAATTGACGTTAGAGGATTGTAATAAATGTGTAAAATTGAATTTGTCATACTGTATAACGTGAAATAAGCTATTCTTTTATTTCTTGTCCTCTTTTTGGACCTTGATTTTAGTCATCAGTATATATCTTATCTTCCACTATAATGGAAGGAATTAATGCAACAAAAGTGCTCTATTCAAAAATACATTATTATTGCATGATTTTCTTTCAGTAAGAACAAAATCCCTCTGCACCCATCAAAAGGTTTGGAGTCATAGAAGAGTGCTAGTTAACTAAATAGTGTTTCCTTTCTTAGACACCATAAAACTTTCATTTATTACATCTGCTAAACCCTTTTGTAAATACAGTAATTTTGAAGGCTTTCAATACTGTGCAATACATATTTTGGCATTGTAGCTATTTTGATTTCTTCCATGGTACTTTAATTTTGTGGTTCAGTGAGCAAAACTAAGAGTGTTCCAAGAGGACTTGTACTTAAAACAGTCAGGGGTGTACTGCCTGATGAGACATTCAATCTTTTCCTTTGATGAGGGTGTCCAGTCAGAATAAAAAAAAAAAAACTTTTGTTTTTGAACTGAGGAAAGATTTCTGAAAATTACCAACCAAATGAAGAAAAGCAGCTAATATTTTCCCAGTGTTACACAGCATCACAATCTAACAAGTGTTTAGTAACTAAATATCTTCAGAAACTTTGTCTTCAGAGATAAAACATCTCTTCTTCCTTTATCTACCAACTCAAATGCAGTAGAGTTAGAAAATTTGATGTCAGAGTAAGCTCCCAATGCATATCTTATGTCACTAAATTCTTTAGACAGCTGGAAGAAGTAAGTCTTACTAAATGTCATCTGTAGATAAGAAACTAGATATTAAATTTTTTTTGAATACCCTAAATGCCAAATATGTGGTGGTAGTTTATCATGGATTCAAATTTATTTCCTTTGAGCCACTAACATAAGTTAAATATTCCTTAAAAAAATCTATAAAAATTGTATTGACTGATATTTAGAAATAAAATTCCTAGCACTGAAGTATATGAATAAATAATGAATTACTCTTTGCCATGGACACATCTTAGTATAGGGCACATGCCTTATATATGTGAGGTCTTATTTTTTAATTCTCAGCACACACACACACTGATACTAATACAATCACACACATTGTAATGGTGAATTTCAACTTATTCATGGCAAATCTAGCTACCAGTCTTACTACATAATACCTTGGCCTATTAGTCATGATATTGTCACAAAGCAGTTGGCCTAGATACTTTGTTAGCTGTCTTCTGATAACTTCTTTATAGGACTTTTTTTAAGACTCACATTAGGTAAATACTTTTTATAAACAAAACTTGAAATTATAGTAAGCTATAAATTTATAGTACTAAAACATGAAAACTAAGCATTTATAGTAGAAGTCATTTAAAAATTAATATTTTAACATTACATTTTGATTTTGACTTATTAGATTTGCACATGATTTATTATTTAATCATGTACATAATTCATAATTAAGAACTTCAAATGGCAATATCCATGAATTTATCATGTCCAAGTTACCATCTTTGATTTTTGGTATTTTTTTTTATTACTAATCTAGGCTATTTGGGGTTTCTGTTGGATTTTATAAATGCCATCCTTAAATTACCTACAAATTTTCATCTGTCTCTAGAGTGTTTTGTGTTCCAGCCCCTTTGACAGACCTAGACAATTGAACCTTCTTCTTTTCTTAGTGTTATAGTTTATACTGGCAATTATCCTGCACAGTTTCTGACCAAAGATTTTTATCAGCCTCTTCAAGTTCTCTTCCTCATTTTGTCTTGTTTCTATTTCTTGTTTTTCACTTTCTTTCTCTCTCAGGCTTTATCTGTTCCTTTCAGTTTTTTTTTTAACATTTTATTATACCACCATGAGATATACAATTACAACGTTGTTCACGCTTGGGGGTTTCGGTCACAAAGTGTTCCAGCACCCCGCCCTCCACCAGTGCCCCTCAACCACCACCCATGTCCCCAATTCCCTCCCCCTCCCACATCCTGCCTAAATGGCAGGTTCTTTATCTCCTCTCTCTCTCCCTCTCTCTCTCCTCCTTCTCCCACACATTGTGGGTTGCACTACATACACTTAGAAGCCATCATTTGCATTTTTTGGTCTGTATTTAATGCTCAGTTCTATGATGGTATCAGACCTTTAGACATTTATTCACATATGTTCCCTTCTCTATCTAACCAAACCTCTGACTCCCATGCGCTTGTGGTAATTTCCACTTTTGGTAAGATCACCTGGTATATTTATGTCATGAAAATAAATGCAGTCATTCTATGTCTCTCTCTTTCCTTCTGACTAATTTCACTCAACATGATTCTCTCCATGTCCATCCATTTATAGGAAAATTTCATAACTTCATTTTTTCTGACAGCTGCATAGTATTCCATTGTGTAGATGTACCACAGTTTCTTTATCCAGTCATCAGTTCTCGGGCATACTGGTTGTTTCCAGGTTCTGGCTATTGTGAATAGTGCTGCTATGAAAATAAAAGTTTGGATTGTGTTTCCGCTGTGTGTTTTTGGCTTTCCAGGGTATATTCCCAGGAGCGGTATGGCTGGGTCAAAAGGGAGCTCAATTTCTAGTCTTTGGAGGAATGTCCATATTGTTTTCCAGAAAGGTTGTACAAGTCGACACTCCCACCAACAGTGTATGAGAGTCCCCTTTTCCCCACATCCACGCCAGCACTTGTTGCTTTTACCCTTTTGGATATGGGCCATTCTCTGTGGTGTGAGGTGATATCTCAGTGTTGTTTTGATTTGCATCTCTCTGATGATTAGTGATGATGAGCATTTTTTCATATGCCTTTTGGCCATTCGGATTTCTTCCTTGTCAAAGTTTCTGTTCATCTCTTCTCCCCATTTTCTAATGGGGTTGGCTGTTTTTTTCTTATATAGCTGTACCAGTGCCTGATATATCCTGGATATTAAGCCCTTATCAGATGGGTATTGGGTGAATATTCTTTCCCATTCTGTGGACTGTCTTTCTATCTTGGTCACTGTTTCTTTCGAGGTGCAGAAGCTCTTCAGTTTCATGTAGTCCCATATATTTATATTTTCTTCTAGTTGCTTTGTTAATGGTGTTTCACCTTTGAAGATGTCTTTAGCTTCAATGTCGTGGAGGGATTTTCCTATATTTTCTTCAACGTACTTTATGGAATCAGGTCTGATATTGAGATCTTTAATCCATTTTGATCTGATTTTTGTGCAAGGTGTTAGACACAGATCCAAATTCATTTTTTTACATGTAGCTGTCCAGTTTTCCCAGCACCACTTGTTAAAGAGGCTTTCCTTACTCCAGTTTGGACTCTTTGGACCTTTATCAAAGATTAACTGATCATATCTTTGAGGGTGGGTGTCAGGATACTCAACTCTATTCCATAGGTCCACAGGTCTGTTTTTATTCCAGTACCACATTGTTTTAATTACTGCTGCTTTGTAGTACAGTTTGAGGTTGGGAAAGGTGATGCCTCCCATCTTCTTCTTCCCAAGGATTGCTTTAGCTATCCGTGGGGGTTTATTATTCCATACGAATTTCAGGGAGTGTTTGGTCAATTTCTTTAAAGAATGTCATGGGAATCCTTATAGGAACCGCATTGAATCTGTACAAAGCTCAAGGGAGTATTACCATCTTGACAATGTTAATTCTCCCCATCCATGAGCAGGGAATGTGTTTCCATTTCCTCGTGTCCTCTTTTATTTCTTGAAGCAGTTTCTTGTAATTCTCTTTTGTATAGGTCCTTTACACACTTGGTTAAGCTGATTCCTAGGTATTTGATTTTCTGTGGCACAATTGTGAATGGAATCGATTTCTTAATATCCCTTTCTTCTCTTTCGTTATTTGTGTATAGGAAAGCCACCGACTTTTTGGGTATTGATTTTGTACCCTGCCACTCTACTATACATATCTATTGTTTCTAAGAGTTTTTGGGTCGAGAGTTTAGGGTTCTCCAGGTATAATATCATGTCACCTGCAAATAATGATAGCTTGATTTCTTCCTTGCCTATCTGGGTGCCCTTAATGTCCTTTTCTTCTCTGATTGCTATGGCGAGTACCTCCAGTACTATATTGAATAAAAGAGGTGAGAGAGGGCCACCTTGTCATGTTCCTGATCTTAAGGGGAAGGCTTTCAATTTTTCCCCCATTGAGAATGATACTTGCTGTGGGCTTTTGGTAGATGGCTTTGACTATCTTGAGGAAGCTTCCTTCAATTCCCATTTTCTGGAGGGTTTTAATCATGAATGGGTGCTGGATCTTGTCAAATGCTTTTTTCTGCATCTATCGATAGGACCATATGGTTTTTATTTTTTCTCTTATTGATCTGATGTATTATGTTGATTGATTTGCGAATGTTGAACCATCCTTGCATTCTCGGGATGAATCCTACTTGGTCATGATGTATGATCTTTTTGATGAGTCTTTGGATTCTGTTTGCTAGTATTTTGTTGAAGATCTTAGCATCTGTGTTCATCAAGGAGATTGGTCTGTAATTTTCCTTCTTTGTATTGTCTCTCCCTGCTTTGGGTATCAGGGTGATATGCACCTCGTAGAAGCTGTTTGGGAGTGTTTCTGTTTCTTCTATTTCCTGGAAGAGCTTGAACAGGACTGGCAGTATGTCCTCCTTAAAGGTTTGGTAGAATTCGCCAGTGAACCCATCTGGACCTGGGCTTTTGTGTTTGGGCAGACTTTTAATTACTGTTTCAATTTCCCCGATCGCGATCAGGCTTATTTAGGTATTGGAGGTCTTCTTGTTTCAATCGTGGGAGGTTATAGGACTTCAGGAATTTATCCATTTCTTCTAGGTTCTCATGTTTTGTGGCATACAGGTTCTCAAAATAACCTCTGATGATCTTTTGGATTTCTGTTTTTTCTGTTGTGATGTCACCATTTTCATTTCTGATTCTGTTTATTTGGGTTCTCTCTTTCCCTGTCCTTACAAGTCTTGCCAGTGGCTTGCCGATCTTGTTTAACTTTTCAAAAAAACAGCTCTTGGTTTCATTAATCTTTTGGATTGTTTTTTTTGGTTTCCAGCTCGTTGATTTCCTCCCTAAGTTTCACTATTTCCTTCCTTCTGCCTGGGTTGGGCTTCCCTTGTTGGTCTTTTTCTAATATTTTCAGCTGTGAGGTCAGGTTATTTATATGGGCCCTTTCTTCTTTCCTGATGAATGCTTGCAGAGCTATGAACTTTCCTCTTAACACAGCTTTTGCTGTGTCCCACAAGTTCTGATAGTTGGTATCTTCATTGTCATTTGTTTCTAAGAATCTTTTGATTTCCTGTTTGATTTCTTCTATGACCCATTTGTTGTTCAGCAGTGAGCTGTTTAGTTTCCAGGTGTTTGGTTTAGCTCCCTGCTTCTGTGTATGGTTCACTACTATTTTGAGTGCATCGTGATATGAAAAAATAGTAGACACAATTTCAATCTTTTCTATTTTGTTGAGGTATGCTTTGTGGCTCAGCATATGGTCTATCTTGGAGTATGTTCCATGTGCACTGGAAAAAATGTGTATTCAGCTTTTTTGGGATGAAAAGCCCTGTATATATCAACCAGCTCTCTTTCTTCCATTTCTTCCTTCAGGTCCAGTATTTCCCTGGTGAGTTTCAGTCTGGTCGATCTATCCCTAGTCGATAAGGCAGTGTTGAAGTCTCCGACTATTATTGTGCTACTGTTAATGTCTTCTTTGAGGTCTATTAATAATCGTTTTTAGTGGGGCCGGGCGCTAGCTCAGCGGGTAGGGCGTTTGCTTTGTGCGCGGCCGGCATCCGCGCGGGTTCGATGCCCGGCATCCCATATGGTCCCCCGAGCACCGCCAGGAGTAATTCCTGAGTGTAGAGCCAGGAGTAACCCCTGAGCATTGCCAGGTGTGACCCAAAAAGCAAAAAAAAAGTAATAATCGTTTTAAGTATTTTGCTGGCCCTCGTTTGGCGCATATATGTTTAGCAGTGTGATTTCTTCCTGGCATACATACCCCTTAATTATTAAGAAATGGCCTTCATTGTCCCTTTTGACCTTTTTCAGCCTGAAATCTATATTGTCAGATACAAGTATGGCCACACCCTCCTTTTGGAGGGGTTGTTTGTGTGGAGAATGGTCTTCCAGCCTTTGACTTTGAGTCTGTGTTTGCTCTGGTTATTCAGATGTGTTTCTTGTAGGCAGCAGAATGTTGGATTCAGTTTTTTAATCCATTTTGCCACCCTGTGTTGGTGCATTTATACCATTGACGTTGAGAGAGATTATTGTCATTGGATTTTGTGCCATCTTTCTGTTTAACCTTGTTGTGGTTTTGGGTTGTCTTATTTTACAATAGACCCTTCAATCCTTCTTTTTAGAGTTGGATTTGAGTCTATGAATTTCCTGAGTTGTTGTTTATCCATGAAGTTGTGTATCTTTCCTTCGCATCTGAAAGTAAGTCTAGCTGGGTAAAGAATTCTTGGTGAGGCCTGAAGTTCATTGAGTCTTTTCACAATATCCCACCATTGTTTTCGGGCTTGGAGTATTTCATCTGAGAAGTCTGCTGTAAATCTCAGGGATGCTCCTTTGTATGTGATTTCCTTCTTTGATCTTGCTGCTTTCAGTATTCTATCTCTGTCTATCGTTTTTGTCATTTTAATAAGGATGTATCTTGGAGTATTCTTATTGGGGTTTCTTTTAGCTGGTATCCTTCGGACCTCCTGTATTTGGGAGCATGCTTTCTTCAGTTCGGGAAACTTGTCAGTGATGATGGCTTTGACAGTTTCTTCTTCATCAGGGTTTTCTTCTTGCCCTTCTGGCACCCCAATGATGCGTATGTTGTTCCTTTTTGGCTTCATCCCGATTTTCTCTGGTAGTCTGTTCGTTGATTGTGAGTCTTTTTTTCCATCTTCTGGTGTTGTCTACAGAATCTCTGAACCTCGTCTTTGAGATCACTAATTCTTTCTTCAGTAGCTGTTACTCTGCTTTGGAGGCCTTCTCCTGTGTTTTTCAGTTCACTTACCTCATTTTTAATATCTGTCATTTCTGCTTGTACTTTGGTCTGAAATTTACTCAATTCTGCTCTAATTTCCTCCTGTACTTTACTGACTTTGTATTCCATTGTTTCTTTTATTTCCTTGTACATCTTTAACAGTTGCTTCGAAATTCCTTTTCAGAGAGGTTATATAGCTCATCGTTATTGCTGGACTCATCTGTATTAATAACTTCAATAGTAGAGCTTGAAGGACTTTTGCGCTGCTTTACCATAATGACTATTGTAGGTTAAAAATGAGTGTTCTGGGTGACTAGTCAGTGAAGTTAGTGGGTGCCTGAATTACTTTGTAGCTAGGGATGTAGAGCAAAGAGTGTAGGGGACAATGCTCAGTGTTATGTCAGGTAGATAGAATATAATTTGTGCGGACGCTAGTGCGTCGGCGCGGTTTTGAATTTGGCGGTGTCTGTGGGTGGTTCCCGTGTCAGGGGGTCGGGGTGGAGGTCTTGCAGTGGGACGTCCTACGACGCTGGGTGGGGCTCGGTCCCCTCCTCAAAGCTGGAGCCTTTTCTCCTGGAGCTGAGTCGTCAGGGGACTGCCCGCGGGAACGCACCTGGTGGGAAGAGCGCGGGGATCTGCTGGGCGTCGGGGCTGGATGGCGTCAGAGGGAGATCCTGTGCCGATGGGTGGGGCTCGGTCCCCTCCTCAAAGCTGGAGCCTTTTCTCCTGGAGCCGAGTGGTCAGGGGGCTGCCCGCCGTGGGAACGCACCCTCCAGTGCACACCATCCAGCAACTGAGTCGGCTATTTCTGGCTACTACAGGTACATGCGAGGTCCAAGCAGCACAAGCTTCTAATCCATCATCCAAGTTTTCAAACAAGAATGAAAACAACTTCTGCGACTTCCTCAAACCTGACCGGAGCAGGCTCCTTTCAGTTTTAAACTGTTCCTCACTCTTTGTCTTTCTCTATTTCAAGACTTCTCTTTACAGTTCCTTTCTTTTTTTTTTTTTTTTTTTTTTTGCTTTTTTGGGTCACACCCAGCAATGCTCAGGGGTTTCTCCTGGCTCTGCATTCAGGAATCACTCCTGGCGGTGCTCGGGGGACCACATGGGACGCCAGGGGATCGAACCCAGGCCGGCATGGGCCAGCCGTGTACAAGGCAAACGCCCTACCCGCTGGGATATTGCTCCGGCCCCTACAGTTCCTTTCTTTTTCAGGACCACACAGTTTGCCCTGGTCCTATGGCACTGGCCCTCTGGCCCTGGCCCTCACTACAGGGATTCTGTCATGGGGCTATTTATACCCTCGCTGGACTGAATCCTGGCATCTTAACTGCTTTACCAGCCTTAACTGTCTTCCTAACATTAACTAAAAACATTTCACTTATAATGCAAAACCCAGGGTGTAACCCAACAAAAAAAAAAACATTAAATAATGGTAGAGAAGCTCTCAGATTATGGTTGGGTCTCCTAAAGCAGGATTCCCTGTTTTATACCTGTTTATCAAAGGTAGGTGGGTGAGTATTCTGTTATTATGCTCCAAGCCTGTGGGCTATTAAACAGGTGAGGGGATGTTGAGATGATTCTCTTCTGGTGTCTGATCCTGCAGGGCCTGATCATCCAGGGTTTTAGACACTGCCTAGACCTACCTTGAGTTCTAATTATTTCCCCTAGTCTCTTTTTTTCCAATTAAGTCACCTCTTCTAATCCATCATTTCATTATGAAATAGTTCCATTCCTAGATATCTCAATAGCCATTATATTGGGTACTATTACCACCTATGAGAGAATTATGTGTCATCATATAACATTCCACTTTTTATCTATCCCAGCAAAGTACCACCTTGCTTCATGTCATTACTTCCTGTGAATCAAACCCAGCCAAGTATGGTCTTATCTATGGAATTACATAATTTGCATTCAGTTAAATTTATACAACGTTAATGTACAGACCAAGAAATCATCAGGTGGGGGGAGAGAAAAAGCTAAAATAGGTTCAGAGTAACTTACTGAGAGCTGAAAGAAGGGAAGAAATCATGATTTTTTCTATTTGCTTAATTGCTTTCAAGTTTTATTGTTGGCCTTGAGAAAAGCAAAAAATAAAATCAGGAGGAAAACTTTGTTCTGTGAGAGTTGAAAAGTAAGAAGGAAACAATTTTCTACTACTTTGCTAGATTAAAGAACATTCTAACTTGAGGAATAAGTCCTAATTACCTAATTAACAGGTCCTATCTGAAAAGGTTTAAGAACAGAGCAAATAGAAATGCTTAACTGAGCAGAACTCTAAAGAGTAGACTGAGAAGTTCTTTAATACTTTGGTACATGTTTCCTTACCTACAAAATGAGTGAGTTGAATTATATCATCTATAAAATACCTTTTCACTTAAATAATTTAGAATATATCTCCTCAGATGAATCTGTTAAACTAAGATCTCAGTTGAAAATTATTAAAAGAGCTTATATTAATTGATAAGAATGTGTTTATGAAGAATAACATTAGTTAACTCACAAATTTCCTCTAAATTTATCTCTGTACATGTTTGTTTATATGTATATCAATGTCCATATTTTTGCAACCATTGAGCAGTATATATTCTATGCTTATTATCAACATTTATGGAAAATACTTTCTATTGGAAAGGATACCAAATGATAATCATTCCAAGTCTTTGTTTTTGAAAAAGAAATCATTAAATCACAGTGAGATAACAGTTAGAAAATGGTGCATGATTGGATTTCAGTCATACAATATTCAATCACCATCTCTCAACAGTGTACATTTTCCACCACCAATGACTCCACTTTCTTCCAACCTCCCAGTCCCTGCCTTACTGCCACCTGCCTTTATTACAGGCACATTTTTCATCTGTCTCTTTCTTTTTTTTTTTTTTTTTTTGGGTCACACCCGGCAATGATCAGGGGTTACTCCTGGCTCTGCACTCAGGAATTACTCCAGGCGGTGCTCGGGGGGACCATATAGGACGCTGGGGAGGCGAACCCGGGCCGGCACAGGCAGACCGAGTGCAAGGCAAATGCCCTACCCACTGGGCCATTGCTCGGTCCTCATCTGTCTCTTTCTTTGTCTCACTCTCTCTCATTCATAGTCTCTCTTTCCTTTTTGGACCTTATGGTTTACAATAGAGATAATAAAGGTATCAGTTATGCCCCTTTACTTATTTTCAATGCTAGTTTCTGATTCTTTTAAGGTAAGTATGAATGTGTGTAGTGCTGGTGGTAGTGGGTATTTGATGTTTTATCCACAGGTATTATTTGAGAACCTATACTACCACCTAAATGATAGAATGCCATGCCAGTGTGTTTAGAAAGGAATTAGATAAATATGGGCTACAGAGATGGAGAGGCTACAATCATAATGTAGTTGGTTTTCCTTAAGGATATTGGATGGAAAGTTATTCCAGAGAAAGTTATGGACTACAACAAAAGCCTGTAGGCTAAAAGGCAAGAGATATAGCCTTAGAAGGGCCAGTGTAAAAATCTAATATCAGAAAATGAGTCTAGAGCTAAATTATATTGAAGGAATAATGCACTTAAATTTTTTTTCTGGTGTCACTGACAAGTAATGAAGAATTTTGAGAAATAGATTTAAATAGTTTAAAACAATGACAAGAAATATAAAAGGATTGGAAGACCTTGTTGAAAATTGAGTTAAAAGTTTAGAAACCATTTTATAGTTCAGGCAAGAGTCATATCAGGTTTTAAAAGATAAAGGTGTAATCTCATATACTCAGTGATAAATTGCATAATATAGGATACAAAAAAGCAAAACACAATCTTAAATGGTGATAACAGTAAACCTTTAAATTAAATGGGGTAAGTGGAATTCTGCATTGTTGACAGGAATGTTATTGTCCATGTAAACTAGACTTAGAAACTTTGCCTATAAATATTGAAGATCTATTTGTAAAGTGACAGATGTTAAATATGGTATTTTCTTTCAGTTTACATAATTCTGTGAAGTAAGAAAAATTTTATTTTTAATGAAGAAGTTAAAACTGATGCAAGCTACATAGCTTGTTCAGTGTCATGGAGCTGGTTAACATCTATGTCAAAATACAATGTTCATGTAATGGCATAGTGTCAATTTTTTTTCAGACTTCTGTACTTCTGTTAAAGACGAAGATAAATTGAGAATGTTATTTGGTGATTTTATTGGTCGCATGAATGAATACACGAGGAGGATGTGATCCTAAGGGGTTTTATGTCTCTAATTTTATCTGCTGTAAAGGGAATAATAACAAATGGAACTAAAGTATAAAGTAGTTTAATGAAGAAGAGAAACTGTTCATTCTCTGAGACAGAGTCAGAGACATAGAGTCATTGGGACATGAGTCAAAAGGTGGAAGTGCTTTGAAGATTAGTGAAAACATAATTTGTTAGGAAGTCACATGTTTAACATGTGCATGTTATGTATAAAAATTTTGAGAAAAAGATGACAAAATTTAATGAAGACCAAACAAACGTTAAATAGAGTGATATCAACCATGAATCCACAACTCTGTAATAAGTATTAATGGAATTATGGGCAACCTAAAGCAATAATAACTCAATAAGTAGCCCATTTAAGAAAAGAAGTATAATTAATGTAAAAATTGAAATTAGTCTACTCACATAAAATTAGCATTATTTTGCAAAAAGTAACACATTTTTTGAGGTCTAGTTAAAATTGTCATTTCTTCCTGTTACTTCTTTCAGTTTTTGGCATATAGACTGACCTGGCAGATCCGTATATTACCAGATAGAAATGTTTTCTAAATTGAGCCTTCAAAATGAGCCATGCTTGTTTTCAATGATCTTAATTAACAATATAAGATATGAAAATAAATAGAAAAATAATGATTGATTTGGTTAATGATAAATTTTGCTTTAAGAAATTAAACATTATTCAATCTAAATTATGTATAAAACATGACAAGAATAAAAACATGGGATATAGGCGCACATGCTGCAAGGACACTCATGCTGCCTGAGCCCATGTGGCCAAGCACATGTGGTGCCTGAGCACGTGTGTTGCCCGCATCTCCCCTCTTGAGATGTGTACTCTCTCTTTTACTCCCGCTCTCCACCTTTGGAGCAGCCGGCATTCTCCCTTGAGCGCGTTACTCTCTCTTACTTTCTCTCCCCCTTCCCTCTCCAAAAAACCTCCTCAATAAAACCTATTTTACTTCACTAAAAAAAAAACAAATGGGATATAAAATTTACAGAATTGGGTCCGGAGCGATAGCCCAGTGGGTAGGGCATTTGCCTTGCATGTGGTCGGCTCAAGCTGGTCCAGGATCGATCTCCGGCATCCCATATGGTCCTCCGAGCACCGCCAGGAGTAATTCCTGAGTGCAGAGCCAGGAGAAACCCGGGTGTGACCCAAAATGCAAAAAAAAAAATTACAGAATTATAATTCACTGAAATAGTAGATTACATAAAGTTATGACTGATTGGCTGATAGGAAAGGTCTAATAAAGATAATAAAAATGAATTTACCATCAAAATTATTTTGTAAGTAAAAATAGGATGGAGGAGTTTTGTGTCTTATACAAGGATGAATAAAAAATATAAAAATAAAGTGAATATTGTTGGAAATGAAATTTATTATATAAATACAATGGATTTTTTCTGAAAAATAAATTGGCAGTAGATTATAGAGGACACTATCATTCATAAAATAAACTATTCGTTTAAGCTATCTTTAATGAACTTCAAGAAGAGTATTTGGAAGATTATTTTGGAATGGGAAGCGAAAAAGGAAAAGAGGAACAGATCAAAGAGATGATAATCCAGGTACATATTGCGTTCATGATATGACCATTTCAATGATAGAGAGCATTAAATGAAAAATTTATGGGGATGGAGTGAAAGTACAGTGGGTAGGGCATTTGCCTTTCATGCAGCCAATCCAGATTCAATCCCAGACATGCTGTAAAGATATCCAAGCCTGCCAGGACTAATTTCTGAGCATTGATGGGTGTAGCCCAAACAGCAAAAAATATTAAAACCAATCATTAAAATCATAAAAAAGATAAAGCAAGAGATACTTTATTTACAAAGAATATACTGAATTGGATTATGGAAGAATCAAAGTAATTATTATATTCAAAAGATTCTGATATAGAGTTCAGGGGAACAGGGTGAAAACAAAGTTAGAAAAGGCAGCAGAAGTCAGTTTCCAAAAACAAAGTTAAACAGCTTGAAAAATTTTTATATATCACTTGATCACTTGACATCCCATTATTCATCGATTTGCTCGAGCGGGCACCAGTAACATTTTCATTTGACCCTATCACATGCTAGTGTAGCCCAATGGCATCTGCTTGATCCAGGAATACGAAGAGCCTCAAACCATTCATTCAGGGTCTTGACGAAGAAGTTTGACCATCTTGTAGGTGGGTGGCCACGTGATCTTTTGACATCCGTGGGATCCAGTCTGTAACGCTCTAGTCCAGCGGTCGTCTCCAAATCGCATTACAAGTCCAGCCCATCTGATTTTCGACGCCTTAGCAATCAAGACAGCATTCCTGACTCTGGATTGTCAACGGAGGTCTGAACTCCGGATTCCTTCTCTCATTTGAGTGAGGCGTTATATTCCAAGCATAGCTCTTTTAATTCCTTTTTGGGAGACCCAATCTGCGTTCTCATCCTGGTTTTGTAGGGCTCAGGTCTCTGAGGCGTATGTTAATGCAGGGAGAACAGTAAAGTCAAAGAGATGTGCCCGGAGCCAGAGGTTCTTTGTCCTTTTAGCTATTTCTTCGATGATCTTGAAGGCTTTCCATGCTGCTCTCTTCCTCCTGCGCAACTCAGGTTTTAGGTTGTTCATCATGTTGAGTTCTCGTTAGGTACACATAACTGCTGCATTCAGAGATGTTTGTTCCATTAAGAGTGAATAGAGCATCATGAACATTGGTTGAGATTCAGCTTTACACCTATCTTTACACATTCTCGGTCGAAGTCAGGGAGCATTTGTGCCGCTTGGCTAATGTTTTTATATATAAAATAAGGAAATTAGCAAAATTGATTTAAGCAGAGGAATACAATGAGATAATATAAAAGGAAAATTTCATTGTTTGGTTGTTTGTTGTAAGAGGCTAATAGATAAAACTTCTATTTGTGTGATGAGGAAACAACAGCCTGTAGAGCAGAAAATCCAAATGCATAGACAGTAGTTGGGAGAAAATTCTGAGTGAGGGAGGTTTAAAGAGACTGGAAGATAAAGAGACCCAAAAGGATAGTGAAATAAAGATATACAATCATGTAGAGTTGGAAATCAAGATTCACATTGTCTCCATCTGAATAGCTACTGTAAGAATAGAATTGAAAATCCTTGGGTGAAGAATAAGTCCAAAATCATTGAATCCAGGTGGGGGAATAGTTAGCTATTCTATTATGGTAAATGCCTTGTGGCAGGAATGACTTGGTATCAATGGATCCTGAACAAAATGATTGTAGAAAAGTAACATACAAAATTGGCATTCACAGGCCAGAAAATGAACTAAATATTTACAACAGGGATCTAAGAGAATGTGGTACTTATAGCTGGAGTGAAAAAGATTGAAGCACTTTCCCTTAGAAGGTTTTGAGGTTATCTCAGATGTGGATAGAGAATTTTATCAGCTAAATATAGTGAGCTAAATATGTGGAGGGGATTTCTTGACAACACAGAATGAGAAAATACTGAAAGCTTTGAAATCTTAGCTTGGTTCAAAAACAATTTCAAAAAAGTCCTCTGTCTCTGACTATGGTCCATGGACTTTGAGTAACCTTAGCAAGTCTAGAAAAAGCAGCAGGTGAAGGACTGGACTAATTCAAACTTGTAGTGCGAGATAATTCAGGCTAGTTAAGGGTGGTAGGAAAAAATTCAATGCAAATCAAGACTCTTAAATCTTTCTGTTAAAATCAAAGGAATAAATTTTCAGTTACTCTTGTTTGTTTTTTCTAATGTTGTTTGTTTATTTTATTTTGTTTAGCCTGAGTATTTTCTTTTGGAAAGTTCTAAGTGCTTTCTCTTCTTTTTGAAAAATATATAAATCCATTGAAGATTGTATAGGTAAGGATACCTGAAAATTATTTTAATTAGTAATATGTTTTATCTAGGACCTAGAAACCATCTCTTAATAATGTAACTATTAAGGAGAAAGCATAGCTGACTACTAGATTCTGTGGGAGGGTAGGCATTTATTTTTACTTTATTATATCACTGAGAGATATACAATTACGAAGATGTTCATGTTTAGATTTTAGTCATGCAGTGTTTCAGCACCCATCCTTCCACCAGTGCCTATTTCCCGCCACTGATTCCCTTCCCCCTTCCCCAATCTGCCTCTATGGCAGGCACTTTGCCTCTTCTCTCTCACTCTCTCTCTAACTCTCTCTCTTACTCTCTCTTTACCTTCTCTTACACATTGTGGCTTGTAATACATATATTTATAGGTTATAATGTATGTCCCTTTGCCTACATTCAATGCTCAGTTCTAGGCTGTATTATTTCCCACAATTATTATTACACTGTTCCTTTCTCTGTCTTACCTAACCTCTGACTCCTACACACTTGCATTAGATTCCACCCACTGCCAAGACCTCCTGATCCATGTTTTTGCCTGCATTTAATTTGAACAGGTCTCTTGCTCACTTTCTAGGCTCTCTTATTAGAAAAACTTTGACTTTTTCCTTGGGGTAAATGCCAGTGTGCTAACACAAATAGTTACTCATCTATCTGACAAAGTAAATAACTTTAAAGGTGTTGTCTAGTTTTCTTGCTTGAGGAAATAGTTATGTTTATATCTAAACATTATATGTAGTAGGTTTCATCTTGTTTATGTAACAAGCAGATTTCTGTCTGTCTTTGTGATTCTTCAAAGAATTGCTTGTGAGAGCATCATAATCTGGTTTGCAATTCATTCAATAATAAAAGTGTCTTTTCCCTCTTCTACCTTATCGAGAGGATTTCTGGGTGTGAAAAGATTTTATTTTAATTATATTTCCTCTTCAAGTGCTGGTAGGAATTGCACATCTAAAGACCTTAATATAACTAACAAAAGTCAGCTTTATAATTATTAATTTTGGAAAATCTCTTTTAGGAATTCTGAAAATCTCATCTACAAGTCTTAGATGAGGCACAATCAGTGGTTGTGATGTCTAGATTTTTCACTTGCAAAACTGAACAAGGTGACCCCAAAGTTCTATTACCTAGAGACATTCATATGGATTTTCTTTATGAAGTACAAAAAGCTTGATTCAACATAAAATTTATTTACTATTATTACTTTATGCCAGTTAATATTATGTTGGGCTATTAATAGTTTTAGCACTTCATTTATATAAAATATGATTATTTTTCTGTGTGTATGTCAGATAACAAAAAATAGATAACACAATTCCAAATTTCAATTATATAATTTTAGAATTAAATTCCAAAATTTAATTATTGATTAAATATGCCCCCAAATATTACCATGGCCTACTTTTTTTCTTATAATTTCACCTTCCTTATCCCCTTTGTCTTTCCATTTTTACTAATTTGCACCTCTCAAAAACTGCCTATAAATTTCTTTTTTTTTTAATTTTTTTTTTGCTTTTTTATATTTGGGGTGGGGAGGTCACACTCGACAATGCTCAGAATTTCTCCTGGCTCTGCACTCAGGATTTACTCTTGGTGATGCTCAGGGGACTGTATGGATGCCGGGGAATCAAACCCAGGTTGGCCTCTTGCAAGGCAAACACCCTACCCACTGAGCTATCATCACTCGAGCCCCTGCTTACAAATTTCTTATATGTAGAGTTTCTTGCAAATTCATACAAGGTTTTCAATTTCCTTCAAGTACCATTGCCTCTGGTTTCATTTACTTTATTTTAGGAGTCTCTCAAGATGCACCCAGACTCATGATAAATACTAGCTCAACCCATTAGCATTCTAAACGTTCATTAGCTTTTCTCCTTTATCTAGCACAGTTTCTCTTCATGGTGGCCTCCTGGGTCCTCTTTGCTCAGATACAATCCTTGCAAGTTGGACACTATGAAAAGTGTTTGTTAAATAAAGAATTCTGACTCCTACCAACAGCCTGTCCAGAAGAAGCACTATTTAATCTTCATTTGCTATTCAACTTGATTTGTTATTTGTACTAAACAAAAAGTCTTTTCTTCATAAGGTAGCTTTAAAAATAATCTTAATTGACTCATTTTGATACTACACAGTAACTTCTTCTCTCTGACTACTGGAGAAATGATTAAGATGATAATATAATAGAAAATATTTGTCACCAGAACAACTAATTTATTAAATGATATGTGGGAGGACCCTGAAAGACTTCTTGGTTACATCTTTTCTCTCTTAAAATGATTTCTTGTTCATTTTCAAAATCTGTTTTAAGAAGGCAGAGAAACAATAGCCTCTTAATAGTGTTTGTGAGATGACCTTTCTGTCTTCAGTGTTTGAATAGAAAACTCTACTCCCTGGAGCTAAAATCAAAGAAATCTTGTGGAAAAAAGTAGCAAAGCCCCCAGGCATATCAGGTCTTGGACCATTATTTCCACAAAGAATGTATATAAACAGAAGTTCCAGAAATAACTTAAAGTCAGACTTCATGAACTATTCATCACATCTGATTTAATGGGATCATTAGAACTGGCATTCAGCATGTGTTAATAGCATCTAACATAGAGATACTTTTTTGACTGTTGCATGAATAATGATCCATGATTTAGGTTTTCTTAATAGCTCTTTAATATCAACTCTTTGGGCAAGAAAAAAAACGGTGAATGTGCAACATTTATTTTCTATTAGCAGCATGGAAAATGTGCATATTTGTAATCAAGGTAGATTTTTACAGTGAAACTAATGATTTCTCATGAAAAGTGGATGGCAACACTGAGTACATTTCCAGCAAGAACATCAAATGGCATCATATGAGCCAGTGATGGGAGAAAAGTACAGGCACCATTGCTGACTTGTAAAGCAAGCAAAATCTTACACATTTTACAGAATTCACTACTTAATGGAAGCTTTCACAAGCAAGACATTGATGGGATAGAAATTTTCTTCTATGTATAGGAAATGACAAACAGCAAAATGAGAGCAGAGAAGCCATTCTTTGTCCCACTCTTAACTGTGATTCTCTAAAATGATGCTTCCTCTGTACTTTCGGTGATATATAGGAAGAGGGGATTAATTCTTCGGTATTTAGTCTTAAGAAAAACTTCAGCTTAGAAACAATGTTGCTTTCCATTTTTTTTCTGAATCCTCTAAACTTGTACCATATTAATAAGAAGACTAGATTTGTTGCTGATGTCAAAAGAAGCTTCATGTGTAGGCAGTGTCAGAGTGAGGTGATAAGTTATCAACTGATTCAAAAGAGGGCCAGGCACTTTTGCTAACAGTGTATTATGCTGATCAAGATTGGAATTAGTATGACAATAAAAAGTATAAAAATATGGGAAAAGACTAATTTAAAAAATTTGGGCTACTTCCCAGCTCAAATGATTAAATATGTTTACACCTGTTTTTGAATGTGTCTATTAAATACCTTCAATGCCCATTTAAAGTACCTAGCTCATTGATTCCATGTCAGTTTCTTAGTTTCTCATTAAAATCTTTCCATATTTCTGTATGCTCTCTTTTGTAGTTTTCATGTTTACCAGCAGACCAGACACCATCGTTTATGGAATCAAACCACGTCATAGTCTTACAAGTGAAACTAAACAATGATTTCCAAATCTTTTATATCATGTCACCTGAAATTATAATATGAGCAAGAAGTGAGTCTAGCCTTCTGTTTACTAAACAACATAAGAGCTTTAGTACATTATATGATTTCTTGATCTTTTAATATGTTTCTCCTCTTCTAAAAAGTTCACTGATAAATATTCTCTGGATTAGTTTAGAAATGGGCTAGTGAGTAGTATAAATATTAGAATTTATTCAATGTGGTTCTAAATTTCAGTGACCTGTGAGGTATGAAAATAGTACCATGGAATCTGTTTTAATATAGGGGTTTAGGGATTTGTATTCTAACACATGCTCCTGATGGTTTTGGTATAATTAGATATAAAACCCGTATTTGGAGAACTCTTTTGGATAATGCAATTAGTTGCAACCCTGCCATCCATATTTGTTTTTCAACTTTACTTTAGGGAGTGTTCTATTATAATTTAAAATGAGTTGTCAATCAAGAATAGCAGTTTTATTTTCAGATATGCTAAAATGTGATCAATTTTTCTCAGAGATTTTTTTCATTTTAACATCAAGTAATTTAGTATTATCATTTTGGTTTCTTAACAAATATTTTGTCTTATGGTTTTTATTTTTAATTTTGATATTATAGGATAGGTACAAGTTAAGGAAGATAGTTATACTTTATATATATTAATATTGATACTGAAAGAACAAATTTTAAGATAATTAAAAATATTTCTTCCTTAGAACCTGTGAATAAGCCATTTATAAGAATGCTAATTCATCAAATAGTTTACTCATACTTAGAAATACATATAAGCTATCTAGGAAGTTAAAAGTTTTTAATATGTTAATTTTTCCTGAGACTTTTCATTGTATGTAAATTATTTGGATGAGAATACTGAAGTTGTTCATCTATTTTCTTTTAAATCAAGTTGCTTCCCAAGAGGTATCACAAAAGCAAACACATTACACTATAGAGATAAACCATTATTTAAAAGAGGGACAAGTTGAAAGAGCGTTTTTTTGCAAAATTTACTATAGTGCACCGAAGAGATTTTATAGCCCCAAATATGAAGCTCAGCAAAAAAATAAATTTCAGGACAGAAGTTAATCCATTTTAAAAAATTTGTATAGAGTAAATACATTACATAGCAGAATACTGACTATTACTCTTTAGAATGAATATTAAGTTCAAGTAATGTTACCACAAGAATGTTTATTTTATTAATGTTAAATTGGATTATATTGTCCCATGGCAAATAATTGAATTTGTCTAATGCTCCTAATATCTTTTGTCTACAACTTAAATTAAAGTCTAGCCCATTAGCAAGGCATGAATAGTTCTGACTGAGTAGTGGTGATCTTGATGAATGCCTAAAGTTATTGGTCAGAGATAAGGTTATAGAGTGGACATTGTATGGTTAAGATTTCCTTCATTCTATAAGAAGTGTGTTTATGATATATTTCTAATATGTCTCTGTATTGGTTATAGTAAGTAAATTGGAATTATTTATTTAAAAATAATTATTTGTTTTTGAATATATGTAATACATACTTTTATGATGTTGTGTAATATTTAGCAGCATCCCTGATATCTACTCATTAGATATAAGTAGCACTTGCTACTCTTGCACACCAGAGTGACAATGGGGATGCATAATCACTCCTGTGTTCTACATTGGAAGATAATATTAGCAAGATTAATTATTGCATTTTGCTTACTATTTTAATTAATTTTTATTGATGCAATATTGCTTTACAAAATTGTAAATATAATTTTTCACTCCAATCTGTGACCAAACCATAACTACTACTGATATACCTTTACCACTGTTAATTATACCTTTTCAGCTCACTCCCCACATCTGTTGTAAGAGTCCCAGGGTTTATTTTCACTGGACATTCTTCCTTCACTTTGTTACATTATTTAACACCTATGAGTGAGATCATGTGGTATGTAAGTACAATCACATATTGTACTTTTGGCCATGCTGTAGTTCATGACAAGATTTTATCTTTATGTCAGTGGAGTGGACTTCCATTATGCATAAGTAATGAATTTTATTTATCCATTCATATGTCATCTGATACTTGGTTGTTTAAAGAACATACCTAAGATAAATAACACTACAATGAACAAAGATGTTCACATATCTGCTCAAGGTAGACTTTTATGTTAAATGTGGGCTCACTGGTAGTTCTTTTCTTAATACTTTTGGTTTATTTTCTGGGGGGGACAGGAGGCTTGCACCACATCTGACAGCGCTCACCTCTGGAGATGCTCAGGATGGTGCCATGTGGTCGGGAATCTAACCCAGGTCAGTCACATGTAAGGCAAGCTCCCTACCCACTGTATTGTCACTCCAGCCCTATCTTTTCTTAATTACCAAGAAATATTCATTTAGTTTTGCATAGAGACTGAAGCAATTTATATTCCCACTGAAAGTGAGTGTGGATTCCTTAATTTCCTTACCCCTGCCAGTGCTATTTTTTTCAAAGCTTTCTTGTATAACATAATCAAAAGTATTTGATGGTATCTCATAGTCATTTTATTTATATTTTCCTGATATTTTGTGACTGCCCCTTGAGGTGTTGCAGGTATGGGTGCGGTGCCCAGCAGTGTAAATAGGTGGCAGACAGGAGACAGGCTTGTCTACACCCAGAGCTCTGCCCCGTGGGCCCTGGATGGTTGATGGTCTGACATAGAAAAAGAATGGGCCCCTCTGGGATGAACCCAGAGCCATGGCAGAGCCTGGCAAGCTATGGTGGTGTATACAATATGCCAAAAACAGTAACAAAAATGGATCTCATCTCAAAAATGAAGATGTTACTGGTGTCCGCTCAAGCAAATAGGCGAACAATGGAAAGACAAGACAAGACAAGACAAGACAAGTGATATTTTGTGACTAATGAGCTTTTTTCATGTGTTGGTGGGTCATTACGGATTATTAGGAGCAGTGTTTTTCAGCATATCTCCCAATTATTTGATATAACTATTTTGTTAGAGTTTTGTGAGTGCTTGGAGATGTCTTGAATATTAGCCTTTTGTTAGATGCATGCTATGCAAATGCTTCCAGCAGAATATCTTATTTTACTGATAGTTTTTTTTCGGTACAAAAGATTTTTGTTTGCTGTAACTTTGCCCTTTTTTACTTATTTTTCCTTATCAATGGAGTAAAATTACCAAAGACAGTAATGAATCCCATGGAGATGAATGATTTGTTATATTTTCCTCTATGTATTTTATGATTTCATATCCTATAACCAAGTGTAATCCATTTTGAGTTATTTTTCCAACACATTGAGAGGGTCAATGCCATTCTCATCCAAGTGTCTCCAGTTTTACAAACACTATTTGTGTTTAAGATTTTGTCCTTTAAACTGATCCTTGATCCCTTATATGCCTTTTTCATCAATTTCCTCGAGCAGGCACCAATAACATTTCATTAAACGTATCATGTGCCAGTGTAGCCCAATGGCATCTGCTTGCTCCAGGAATATGAAGAGCCCTCAAAACGTTCATACAGGGTCTTGACGAAGAAGGCTGGCCATCTTGTAGGTGGGCAGCCATGTGATCTTTCGACATTCTGTGGGATCCAGTTGGTAACGGCTCTAGTCCAGCAGTTGTCTCCAAATGCGCATTACATGTCCAACCCATCTGATTTTTTGATGCCTTGGCAAACGAGACAGCGTCCCTGACTCTGGAACAGTGATGGAGGTCGGAGCTCCGGATTCCTTCTCTCACTTGAGTGAGGGTGTGATATTCCAAGGATCACTCTTTTGATTCCTCTTTGGGGAGACCTGAATAGTGTACTCATCCTGCTTTCTTAGGGCCCACGTCTCTGAGGCATATGTTAATGCAGGGAGAATGGTGGAGTTGAAGAGATGTGCCCAGAGTGGGAGGTTCTTTGTCCTTTTAGAAATTTCTTCGATGCTTTTGAAGGAAGTCCATGCCACTCTCTTCCTCCTGCACAGCTCAGGTTTTCAGTTGTTCATCATGTTGACTTCTCAAACTAGGTACACATAACTGCTACATTCAGAGATGTTTGTTCCATTCAGAGATGTTTGTTCCATTGAGAGTGAATGGGGCGTCTGGAAGTAGTTCATTTTTCATGAACATAGTTTTGTTGAATTTCAGCTGTTGACCTGTCTTTCCACATTCTCAGTCGAAGTTAGCTAGCATTTGTACCGCTTGGTTAAAGTTTGGTGTTATTAGAATGATGTCATCAACAAGCGGAGGTGGTGTAGTTGCTGACCATCTATCTTCACTCCCATTCCTTCCTATTCTTATTGTCGCATGATGTTCTTGAGAGTGACACTGAAGAGTTTCCGGAGAAATGGTATCTCCCTGTCAAACCCTCTTTTGACATCAATGATCACTTCCTTGTAGAATGGTGAAATCCTGGTGGTGAATCCTTAACAGAGCTCATTAAGTATCTTGATGTATTGGGCTTGAACACCCTTTTTGGCTAGGGCTTCAATGACCACTTCTGTCTCAACAGAGTCAAAGGCTTTTTTTTAAATCAATGAACATTAAAAGTGGAATCTTGAACTCCCTACAAACCTCAATGAGCTTGGTTACTGTGTGGATATGGTCGATTGTGATTAATCTTTTTAGGAATCCAGCTTGCTCACATGGTTGTCCTTCAGCTAATGTTCTGCCAATTCTATTCAGGATGACTCAAGTGAACAGCTTGTAGATAACAGACAACAGTCAGATGGGGTGATATTTGCCAATATCATGGATTTCTCCCTTCTTGAACAGTAGAACTATCCTGCTGGTGTTCCATTGGGAGGGCACCTTGAATGCTTGATGGTGCAAGTGCCAAAGATCAAATATGACATCATTGCTCTGACTGAGACGAGGGGGAGGCGTTAATTGCATCACACCATTTTTGACAAGGGAGAAGAACTGTTCCTGGGAACATGCCACAAAAGGGGCTTCGGTGGCTTGGGTGTCCTTGTCCCAACACAAACGTGGCCATGAATATTCATTCCTTTGAATGCCTAACAAGCGAAATGGACAATTACACTTGAAGACATGTGGGCCACTGCCAGCAAATTCTATCTTTGTTTTCTACGCACCAACATCCACATACAAGGAACATGAAATTTAAAAATTCTACATGGAACTGGACGAGTTATATAAAAAAAGATCACACCTTCTACAAAAAATAGTCGGTGATTTTAATGCCAAGATAGAACTGAGAAGTTCGGCCGAAAAACTCCACGTCGGGACCCACGGCCTAGAATAGAACGAACAGGGTGGGAGGCTATCTGGAGTTCACTATGTCCACTAAGACCATTCATGGGAACTTCAGTTCCAGAAGGCTGAAGTGATACGTTGGACATGGGAATCTCCTGGTGGACAGTTCCACCATGAAATTGACCACATCATATTAAATCGACAGTTTTGCCTGACCCATGTCTCTGTCGTCCCAAAATTCCAAACAGAATCAGACCACCATCTCCTTCGTGCAAAATTCTACTTATGCAATGGGGAGAAAAGGCTGCAAAGTTTAAGAGAACTTCCAGAACGACCACCAACTGGGAACTCTTTGGCACCATTCCTGCAACATATGATGATGCCATCATTGCCGACATTGATGAAGAATACAACCGACTGGTTCAGCACCTCCATGATTGTGCGAAGAATGCTGAGAGAAAAAAAGACAAAAAAGGATGCCTGTCAGCAAAAACTCTCGAGCTCATTCACCAATGTGGCAAGGCATGGGCCTCAGGTGACCAAATGGTAACGTCCCAGCTTGCAAAGCAGTGCAGAGAAGTGATAAAGGAAGACCTCAAAGAAAGAAGAGCAGAAATACTGGAAGATGCAGCAGAAGCCGGGAAAAGCATTTGCACCACCCACCTGTCCTTAGCCACCTAGAAGACGAAGATGACTGCCCTCCAACGTCCTGATGAATCTGTCACATCTTCCAGAAAGGCAATGGAGAAGATTATCCATGACTTTTACTCAGATCTCTTTGATAGACACGTCTACCTGCCCACATACCAAATTCTGCAGGATGGATATATCGTTCCCAATGTTCTCCCTTCTGAAATTTGACATGCCATTTCATTGGGAAAGAAGCCGAACACCACCAGGCTCAGACAAAGTCAGACCTAAACACCTGAAGAATCTGCCATCAGTTCTCATCAATACACTGGCTAGGCTCTTCACATGCTACCTGTCTGAATCCTGTTTTAGTACTATTTTTTTATTATTATTCTTTGATAGTATAGTTTAAAATCTTTGATAATCTTTGATAGTATAGTTTGAAAGAAACACAAGGCCTCACAATTTTCTTTCCTTTCTTTCTGTATTGTTTTAGCAATTGGGGATTTTGTGATCTCATACAGATTTTCCTAAGATTTTTTTTTCTGATATTATAAAAAATGCAATGAAATTTTGATAGGATTATGTTGACTCTAAAAGTCTTTTTGGATATTATGGCTATCTTAAGAAATGTTAATTCTTCCAATTCACAAGCATAGATTTTTTTTCATTTCTGTGTGTCTTCTATTTTATATATTAATAACTTGTAGTTTTTTTGCACATAGCTTTCAAAATTTTACAACCTTTGCTAATTAATATCTTAGACATTTTATTTTTTAAAGGAATTGTAAATGAAACTGTTTAATTTCTGTTTAATAATCTTCTAGATTATTGAGTACAGAAATAAAGGATTTTATACATGATTTTATAGCCTTTCAATTTCCTATTGATTTATTATTCTAATCATATTTTAGTAGGAAACTTAGGGTTTATATATCTATTATTAAAACAATAACTACTTATTTGAGAAAATAAATGTTATTGATAAAGCTTTATCAAGGCTCAGAAATAAAAAGGAAAACTTAATAGGATCAGAAAGTCAGGGGTGAAGCTACAGACAATATTATAAAAATACTAATAAGAATTAGAAATTACTACAAATAACTATGCAAGTAAGTTGAAAAACCTATAAGAAAAAATAGATCAATTTTTAAAATTTAACAAACTCCCAAGACATAATGATCAAGAAACTGAAAAACTGGGGGGAAATAATCCCTTACAATCGAGGACAATTAAATTTTCCCCCTGCCCAAAGACAAAAACAAAACTAGCAAAAACCTTCAACTAGAGAGTTTCACAAAACACCATGACTCATAGAAGTGTCAAGCCTTCAATGAAGAACAGTTATTGATCCTTTCCTACTTCTTTAAAAAAGTAACGAAAGAACAATTCTGTTACAAATATATACCATATTATATTAGATGTATTTTCACTTTTTAAATTATTCTTTATAAAAAAACAACGATACATTAGAAATTACAGATTTATAGATAAATTGCTTGTTGTATAGATTTATATCAATTTACTATACTTAAGATTCATAGGCCTCTAGTTATTTACCCATAGGCAAATAATTTTAATTCCCTATTTTATTTTTCTCATCTGTAACAGATGACTATTAAGTATTATCTGTTTCATAGAATTGTTTATAAAGAGCCTTGAAAATTGCCTGAACTGAGGAAAATACTCAATAAATTATAGTTACTAATAGTTTTTTAGATGAATTATTTGATAGAGCATAGCTTTTATTCATTCCATGTTCAATTTCTCAAATTAAATCAAATTTTGTGTGAATAATTATTTTTAAAACTTTGTGGGTAATTGTCTCTCCCTTTCCTGCAACTGCAAAGACACCACCTACAAGAAACAAGTTAAAACCCAGCTAACTTATTTGGAAATACTGGTTCAAATGAATTGATTGCAAACTTTTAACAGAAACTATCTGAAGCTAAAAGAGGTTAGTATTAAATAGTAAAATGTTGAGATGTAATTAATCTTGACCAACAATCATAATGATTTTCAAAACCAACTAAGAAGCAGATTGGTGTACTAGATAGAAAAAGGAAGAAAATAATTACAATTATTGATTGCATACTCTTAACCTCCTGTTCAGAAGATAGCATCTATCTTCTTATTCAAGCCATCATAATTATACTGTGGAATATATATTACATAAATCATAGTCTCAGGTTTTTCCATGTTTTATTTTACCAAAATAAACCTCATTTTAAGTAATGTGGATTTAATGAATTGGGTTCTTAAAGATTACTTAATATTAATACAATCATAACACTAGATTAGCTGTTTTTGAACACTTAAAAAGCAGATGGACATGACTAAAATAAGTTATATATGACTTTACAATATAAATCATATATTACAAAATCATTGTATATAATATATACCTTTTATTTATATAAATGAATAATCTAATATGCATATATACACACACTAGTGAGTATCCTTTGGTTAAAGGAGAGGAAGAGATCTTAAAGCATCACTAAATATATATTTCTCTTTCTATGTTTATAAATTTGGAACTACATCAATCCAATAGACAATTTCTTGCACTTTTTTGCTTCTTTTTTTTTGGGATGTCACACCTGGCAATGCTCAGGGGATTAATTCTGGCTCTTACGGCTCAGGAATTTACTCCCGGTGATCTCGGGTACCATATGGAATCCTGGGGATCGATCCTGGTTGGCTGCATACAAGGAAAATCCCCTACCTGTTGTGCTATTGCTCCAGCCCCCAATTTCTTGACAAATTGTTGTTTAAATAATTTCTAGTTGTGATCAAAGATTGGCAAAGAGTCTGACATGTTTCTTTCTAATTTTAATGGTTTTGTTTTATCTATCATTTTTATTTTATTAGAGATTATGAATTACTAAGTTATAAACAGTTGGTTTTTCATTTACATTGTTTCTTAACCAGTCCCTCCCCAGTATTCTCCACATTCCCCCTTCACCCCTTGTCCAGTTGACCATTTTGATAGGCATCTTTTAAACCTGGCTATTAAAATTTCTGTCTCCCAATTTTAGTGTTGCTGATTCTGTGGTTTTATATATTTTGCTCTGTCCTTCCTTAACACCACCAATATAGCTGGGTCCCTTTTGACCTCTGTCTCTATCTATCTCTTCTCCCTGAAATGACTTCACATGATGCCATTTCTGTCCTTCTCCTCCTTCTAAACTTCTTAAGGGTGATCAAAGGATCCCCCTTAATTCATTACATTTACTCATATAGTTATTCTAAACACCACATATAACTCATATGATCCTGTATTTTAGCTTAATTTATTTAGCATGGTATCTTCCAGTACCATCTATGTTGCAGCTGACTGCATGATTCCATCCATCATGATTCCATAGAATACTATATTCCATTGTATATATTTACCACATCTTCACAATCATTGATTTGTTGTTGGGCATATGACTTGATGCAAATTTTAGCCACTGTACTGATCGTACAGTGAATGGTACATATATTCTTTTGAATAAATGCTTTCTGTTCTCTAGGTGGGTACCCAAAACTGAAATTGTTGGGTCACAGTATAGCTCAATTTTAAGTGTACTTACTCTGCATACTGTTACTCTCCATACTTTTCCCTGCTTAGGGTTGCAAAGACAGCATTACTACCAGCAGAAGATGAGGGTTACTTTTGAACATCACATATCTGCCAACATAGATTGTTACCAATATTTATGGATACTTTATTTATTCTTGATATCAATCTTTTATCTGATGTGTTCACTGCAAATATTTTCTAGCATTCTGTTACCTGTCTTTTTAGTTTTTGGACCTTGCTTCTTTTGCCATACAGAAAGTCTTTAAATTGATAGCATCACATTTGTTTGTTTTTGGATCGGTGGGAGTTTGCCAGCGACATTGTATCACTGAAGATACTTCTGTGGTCCAGAACTTGAGATTTATTCATGAGTTTCTGAAGCATTGACTGTGTTGACTTGTATTAGCAGAGGCAAGAGGTATTTTGTGGGCATGCCATCCACAAAGCCAACTTTATTGGTTTAATTTCTCCATAAACTTAATCCTGAGTTGTTGGAGTCTGATGAGAGTCATAGAGGTGGCTTTGAAGCATCCTCAGACTGCTGAACTCAGCCCATGTTCAGGTTGACCTGCTGTTTTGCTCCTGCTCCATAGTGTCAATGGCCTCTACATCCCTGACAGGGACCAGGAACGGGGCCGTGAAAGGGTTTTTCCTCATAATATGCTAAGGAGAGTGGAACAGGTGGCCTGGGAAGGAAATGGTGGCGAAGCTGCCCCACTGGCAGCAAATCACGTAGTCAAGAGTGAGAACCTGGAGCTCCTCCCTCAACTCCTGGGACCTCAACGCCTTGCTGGCAGTGAAGCCAAGTTGGAACCAAAGAGCCCTATTAAGACAAGTTAAATTCTGCTGCCACCTGTGTCACCAATTCTGTGGGGCAACTTACCAGCCACTGCCACATTGTTGTGAGTCCCACTCCGGATCCAGCTCTCCATAGCAGATGAGATGACCATCTGGTTCTATTTAATGATGCTCTTCCTAAGCCAGAATATCCACTAGCACGCACATTTATTTCTGCAGAAATTTTTTGTGGCCCCATCGGCTGTTCTGAGTGCCAAGAGCTGCCGTCCCTCCACAGCTCCTGAACTTGCTACTGTACCACCACCATCTTGCCTGAGCCTCTTTCTATGTTATAATGAGACTCACATACATGTGGCAGAGCTGCTACTAGCCCTGTGCCCAGCTAATCACGAGGTGGCTGGGGAGGGGAAGATGGAGTTCTAGCCTGGCTCACCATCCCAGCGAGAGCCTCGCAAGGCGCCAGAGGACTCCCACACCACGAGGTCCACAATTTTCCACAACCAGACTTCCCAGCTCATCAGAGCTCCACCCAGTAGAAGAGCTGATCAAAGGCCTAGCTCATCAAAGTCCCACCCCTACAGCAGTCTTTTTCAAACCCAGCCCAGGTATGCCTAATCCAGAGACTCACATACACGGGACAGAGCTGCTACTGCTCTCCCTGTGCCCAGCTGATCATCCACGAGGGCTCATGGGAGGGAAGGCAGGTTCTAACCCTGATCAGTCATCCCAGCAGAGCCTCACGAAGCTCAGGGGAACCCCCCACCCCTGAAGGCTGCTATTTTCCACATCGAACTCCCAGCTCATCACAGCTCCACCGGCAAGAAGAGGCGATCAAGAGTCCAGCCTACGCAAGGCGCAAGCAGCCATGCAGTTCATCAATAAATGTACAAGATGAGGCGACTACAAGAGTATCCCACTTGCATGGTAGAGCCTGGCAAGCTACCCATGTCGTATTTGATACGCCAAATACCAGTAATAACTATAGACCTCATTCCCATGGCCTGATGAAATGGTTTGAAGCACTTTATGTTCCTCGAGAGAAACAGATGCCCTTGGGCTGGACTAGCATATGGGCGGGATTTATGGAGATGTTACTGGTGCCCTCGAGCAAACCAATGAACAATGGGAAGACAAGTGATACAAGTGAATGTTGTTATAGCGCTATCATATTTTTCATAGCAACTAGAAGTTTTATTGTGCTCAAGAGTCAATGAAGGTTCCTTTTTAATCTGCCCCCTTAGAACTACTTGAATTTCTGTCCATTTTGATATTGGTCATTCTTACTAGCTGATGTGATGTGTCATTTTCATTTTACTTAGCATCTTGGGAGGCATGGCGGGTTCTAGCCCTGGCCCACCACCTCGGCAGAGCCTCACAACAAGCCAGACCACCTCCCTCACTCCACGGCGCAGCCATTTTCCACATTGGACTTCCCTCTGAGTCAGAATTCCACCCAGCAGACCAGCCATCACAGCCCGGATCATCGGCACCCACCCAGCAGCAGCTTTCCTCAATCCGCCCAGGTATGCTGATCCAGAGCACTCAGACATGGGGCAGAGCTGTTCCTTGCTCTCCTGTGCAAAGCCGTTCATGAGGCAGTCGGGAGGCATGGCGGGTTCTAGCCCTGGCCCACCTCCTGGCAGAGCCTCACAACAAGCCAGACCACCACCCCTCACTCCACGGGTGCCATTTTTCCACATTTGGACTTCCCTCTCATCAGAACTCCACCCAGCAGACCAGCCTATCACAGCCGGCTCGCGAGGCCGCTCAAAGCGGCCAGCCTTGCTCACCAATAAATGCTTTATTTGGAGGTGTTTAAAAAGAGTTTGCCTCCCACTCAGCAAGCCTGGCAAGCTTCTCGTGTTGTATTTGATATGCCAAATTCCAGTAACAATTATATTAGGTCATTCCGATGACCTAATATAATGGTTTGAGGTTCTTTATGTTCCTGTAGCAAGCCGTGCCCCTGGCTCTACTGGCATGAGACAGGACATCTGAGATATTACTGGTGCCCGCTCTAGCAAATAGATGATCAACAGGAAGATCGTGATCTGTGATCGTCCTGATAATCTGAACTGAGTTTTTTTATATACCTGGAGGGACTGTATGGCTTTGTTTCAGAAGTGTATATTTAGCTCTTCTCCCAACATTTTGACAGAATTCAAAAAATTATCTTTGTTGTTGAGTGACTTTTTTATATATCACAGATATTACCTTATATATCTTGGATTTACATTTTAGATAAATGAGGGGAGAATAGTTTCTACCATCAAGTAGACCATGCATTTGTTTCATGAATAATTTCCTTGAGAACTGCAAGTGTGTTTTAGTTTGTTCGTGATCTTGTTTATTTTTCCTTCTGTTTTCCTTGCCACTGGTCTGGGTTTACCAATGACATATTCTGATGTCAATATAATGCGAAGTTTAGTTTGGGGGTGTCTTTTTAGGATTGGTATATAACATTACTCGTTTTTATATATTTTGGATTAACTTTTGTTAATAATGTTAGATAGAGAGCGAAACCTCAGTTTACCCTTGCCAGCTGCTGAGGGAAATTCCTGAATTTTTCCAATAAAATAGAAAGTTAACAATTCCCAAAGACCATAAAGTTCTGTACCAGATCTTAAGTTTTGAGACTAAGATAAAGGCAATATCTAAGGCAAATAAATGGTCATATTTCGAATGTAAGAGCAGGAGAGAGAGAGAGAGAAAGAGAGAGAGAGAAAAGATTGAAATGTACACTGCTGGAGGAGGCATGGGTGCTTGGAACACTCTGACTAAAAACCCATTCATGAACAATTTTGTATTTGTATATCTCACGGTGGTATAATAAAATAAAATTTAAAGAAAAGAAATGCAGAGCCCAATTTTTTATTTAAAAAAGGACCTACACAAAAACTTCATTAATTTTCCTGTGTTATTTGTGGCAACAAGATTCAATTTCCTATAAAAAATTTGCTCAAAAGAGTTTACTTAGGTGAGGGAATTCCTGTTCTTTTTTCTTCTACTTTTCAATAAACGTTTCTGCTTTCCTACTCTGATCCTGAGCATCTTTATTACTCGATATTTTCATTCTTGAAAATATTGAAAGATCTGAAATCTTGTGCTGGAGACCTGTCTTCATCAAGAAAGATCTAATTTCATTCTGTTGCAAGATGCTATGCAGTTTTCCCAGCACCATTTGTGAACAGACTACCTTTCTTCATTTTGCATGCCTTCATCTGTCTAAATTATTTTCTCATGTAACTCTATCAGGCCAATCTTTTCTCCATCTTTCAAGCACCTTTAGGTAGAACTTTCTTACCACTATCTTCTCAGTAAGAAGAAATTTGGCTCCTTGATGTTTTCAGGAATGTGCTCTATATAAGTGGAAATAAAATAGCACCAGAAAATTTCCCTTTCTTACTGGCTTGCATTCCAACAATGCAGACTCTTAAGAACTGAATTCACGTGCATTCAAATTGTCTTCCCCATCCCATCAGACTGTTTATATAGGAAGAAAATAAGCCCACTGAACAACTTTGCTGCAGTTTTAATTTTGTTGAAAAACAGTAATAACTTATTTTCTCTGAAATAACTATTGCTATTAGCTTTAAAAGAAATATTACATAATTTCATATAAGAATACATGAGGTGATTAATTGCAAGAACAAAACTATCCCATGTTAGATTTTTGTGGCTTTAGTCCTAATGCAAATATTCTTTACCTGATATGTGGTGAATAGCACTGTTAGCTTATTGGAACATCCAGAAATATACAATATTTAGGAAATATATGGTAAAGTCTATTGATATGTGATTTAATCACTAATAACCTTAGGACATGCACAAGTCTGAGAAGTATGCAAGAAGATACACAAAAACTCCAAAATTGTTTTGTATTAGTAGATTCAACATGTATTGTCTCATGAAACTGTTTTGGAAGTATCTGCAATTTTCCAGGGTAAAGTTAAAAAATAATAACTTGAGTTGCTGAAATAATTTCTCCTTTGCTTTAGTGTACTAGATTTTCTGAATTGAAAATAGCATTATAAATAAAGTGAATACTTATCACCTTGTCAGTGATAAGTAAACATCAATAATTTTCATTATTATATGTAAGTGGAAAACAATTTTATTTTTGTAAACATTAAAGCATTTGCTTTTTAAATAAAACTTTCTAGAATTGCTTAAAACTGAAAATTCACTTCAATGATTTTATATTTTCTTTTTTATTTACATTTTTATTTATTTTTAAATTTATTTATATTTTTTATTTATTGTCAACTTACAATGAGAAAATTAAAATAACTTTTTTTGTCTACAACATAAAATTTTCATTTTGTATTTATTCTTACTTTGTAAATAAACCTAACTAATTTTGAGGCATGTTTGAAAATAATGCATTTTAGTTTGGATAGCATATTGAACAAAAGGTATGGAAAAGAAGGTAGCTTCAGAGGTAGCTTTGTGCAGCAGAAAAAATTTACTGCAGAACTCTCTCTGGATTATTTTCACAATGGAAAATACAGTATATTGTCTATTCAGCTCTCTTGATTATTTCATGCAATGACAGGGGCATTTTCTTCCAACACAGAATGGATAACCCATGAGCAAAAACTTTAGCAGACAAAGTAAAGGTGCTTTATCTATTTACTTTGAAGAGGAGTATGTTGAAGCTACTTTGTTTTGTAGTGGAGCTTCTATGACAGTCTCTAGGTATTATTGACTACTACAATATCTTTTTGGTATACAATAAAAAGGAAAAAAAAATGAAAGTCTTTTTCTTAGCATTTCGTCTAAACTTTACTCCCCACAAACAATATAAAGTGTGCTTGTTGGGAATTGCCTTTGATTGGAGTGAGATCTTGGATGGATGGTTAAAGAATTCTTGCTTCACCAGTTTTCAGAGGGACACTGGTAGCAAGTGCCTGTTTGCTTTTGTGAAAAATTTCAAAGATATTTCTTCTGAAAATTTCTTATAAGTTCACAATGGACTAAGCATAGAAGGGCGAGAGAGTAAATTTTAAAGTATGTGTCTGGGTTCTTCTTAGGGTAGTTATACAATCAAATTAAAATCCCACAGAATGATGTGAATGTAGAAAAAAAGAGAGAAACCCAACAATTTAAAATAAGCCACATTAGCTATGGAAATTAGAATGTATGTCAAACTCAAGGGAACAAAATGGGTGTATATATCTGAAATAAAGAAAGGATCTATGGGATTTAAGGAGAAAGGAGGGTGACTCAGTGACCAAATGACCAGGAGAGAATGACTCATCTAATAAAGATCAGATACTCTGTAATTACATGTTTGTCATATAGATACATTAGTTACACCATTTATTTTTGGTTAAAACAAAAGAAATAAAACAAAAATCAAGACAAAACAAAAACACTAATTCTGAGGTCCAAGGAGATATTAAAGTGTTCAGGGGCACATGCCTTGTCATACAGAGACCCATTTACACACATTACTTGGAGCTGCTTGGTTCCTCTGAGTACCACTGTGTGGTCCTCCTGCCTTTCAGTAACTTTGACCCTCAACAGCAACAAAGAGCTGTGCCTCAGCATTGAACCATGCAACACAGTTGACTAAATATGACTATAAATGGCTCCTGAGACACAGAGCATTGCTTGGAAGCCTTTTTCCAGATAAAAGAAAAATTTCAACAATTAATTTCAGTCATAATTCCCAATTTTTATTATAGATAATTATGGAAGTGGCAATTTTGTCTGTATATTTGTTAATGCGTATGGTCTCAGTGGCCAAATCATGAAATATTCCAAATATCAAAACCTTGTAAAGTAGGGGCCAGAGCAATATTCCAGCGGGTAGGGCATTTGCCTTACGCGCGGCCCGACCATGTCGGCCTGGGTTCGATCCCTGGCATCCCATATGGTCCCCCCACCCCAGCACAGCCAGGAATAATTCCTGAGTGCAGAGCCAGGAGAAACCCCTGAGCATCGCCGGGTGTGACACTAAAAAAAAAAAAAACCTTGTAAAGTATATTCTCAGTACCCTTGGGGAATCCACTGAACATCTTTGAAAGGCCTATCTTTGAATACATTAGGACTTGGCAACTAGAATGCTTGAACCTTGTGTTCATTTTAGGCTATAGGGAATGATAATGCAGAGTATCAGAATGATTAGACATTCTTGTAACCTGAAGTAAGAAGATACTAGTTAATCAAAATTAATTTAATTTTTTATGTCTGGAATAGGATATACAATTATATATATGTCTAATGGTAGAGAACCACTGTAAATATTTTATGATCCTATTTATGATGATTCTTAGAGCGTCTTAATTTTACAGTCTTTCTTCATATTTTACTTTAACTATTTTAAAGCCTTTATTACATTCCTATTATCATCATAAAAATAACGATTATCTTTTTATTACCTGTTCTGTAATGGCTTATGTCTCAATATGTTTTGTCTCTTAGCACAGGACACCTAAATTTAAGTAAAAGTGAACTTGTCACAACTGCAATGATAAACTCCATATTTTGAAATAGAAACTCCTTTATATATGGTATTTGATCTCCCTGGATTTTTTACTTTTTACTTTTATACATGTGAAAATTCTATGCATTCTTGAACACAGGAGTTCTGTTTTTGTCTTCTTTTATCTGCCCAATTCTAATTTCATACGTATATTGCAACTGTTCACTATTAAATTATTATTGCTGTCTATATCTACCCCTATAGCTTTGAGAAAAGTTATTTATATTTTAACCACTATTGAATCCCACTTAGGACCTAAATATAATTGTCTACTGCTCTATCATTTCATTTTCCCTAAATTATAACATCTATATTAATTGCATAACAGTATATAACTACTGTAAACTCAAATACTTTGTAAAGTGAACTATTGAAATAAATTTGTCTATCAGGAAGAAATTTTAAAATACATTATAACTTTTGGAAGCAGTATTTCTAAAAGTATTTTCTGAGGAATATATACATTTTCATTAGAATAAAAATTATACATTGGTCAAATATTTCAGAAATTATTCTGGAGCGATTTGCAAATTATGCCACACTGGTTATGAAATCTGGAAAAATAAATCAAGCTTCTCATTAAAATATACAATCACTTCTTGACAAAACTTATTTTCTCAAATCATTATTTCTCTTATTGAAACAGTTCTGCTTTCTGAATTCTCTCTTGATGTGGTTTTGAGGGCATTTTGTTTATTAAATCATCTGAAAAATCAGGGTATGAATTTTTTCTTATTTATATTGATTGTATTCAGTAGGCTTAATTTTCACTTTTATGCCAATAATCTCAAAAGAAGAAAAATTAACAGTATTTTTCTAGAACTTAATATATCAGTTTATTTCAGAAATAAACTAAGCAAGCTCAAATTTATTGTCTCTATCTATGCCCTAATTCACTTCTACTGTTTTCTTAGTCCACATTGCTTGCTTGTTTTATAGTCTAAGCACAGAGGGAGCACTTGGAAAGCATTTGGATGCAATGTAGTAAGAAATAAGTAGAAATCTATTGAGCAACCCAATCCCAGGATACCCATATGGAAACTAACAGTGTAACCTTTGGAAAACTCCAGATGACCTTATGAAGTGACCATAAACATCAAAATAAGTTTCTTTGTATAAACTGAGGATCCAGAAAATTGAGTCATTTTCTACTGTGAAACAATGGCTTTTGTTCATCAGTGTCTATGTTATGGTGGATTCTTGAGTTTGATGAGGTGAGACCCTTTAATTTAATTCTGAGTACAGCACATTGGATCCTAATGAGGCGGGTTTTCCCTGTTGCCTAATTCACTTTGTCTATAGTTAGATGCTTGTAGAGGCCACTGGAAGTCCATTAGATTTGAGTGCTAAAAAATGGGCCCTATGTGACCTAAAATGGAAAATAGACACCACTTAAAGAGTTACAACTAAGTCCCTGCCGTACTGAAATTTGAAATGATAAAAATATAATAAATATTTATTTACTATTTTATAAAAACTTTACTTCAACTTTTAAGAGTAATATTGGGTTAGGGGCCAGAGAGGGAGCCACAGAGAGTGCAGCAGATATGACTGACTAGGATTTGATCTCCAGAACCCTAAGGTAGTTTCCCAAAACATCACCAGGACTGATCTTTTGCTGCAGAGCCAGGGTCAACCAGATTTGAGTACTGCCTTGTATGATTAATTTTTAAATTTTTAAAAAATGATATCAGTTTATTTAAGGACATCAGTGTAAAAATATGATAGCTGTATATATATTTGCCATTCCATCCAGCAATATAAAAAGAGTTTAGTGGATCAGGAGGTCTTATCAAAGGTAGAAATTACCACAAACGTGTGGGAGCAGAGGTTAGGTAAGACAGAGAAGGGAACAGTGTGCCAATAATTGTCAAGAGTCTATTACCACATAGAACTTAGCATTAAATACAGGCAAAAAGATACACATGAAACCTCTAAGTATATGTATTACAATCCACAATATGTAAGAGAAGGAAGAGAGAGAGAGAGAGAGAGAGAGAGAGAGAGAGAGAGAGAGAGAGAACACGGAGAACCTGCCACAGAGGCAGGCTAGGGGAGGGCGGAGGGAATCGGGGATATTGGTGGTGGGAAATGGGCACTGGTGGAGGGGATGGGTGCTGGAACACTGTATGGCCAAAATCCAAACATGAACATTTTGTAATTGTTAAAAAATTTTTTTTAAAAATTTAAAAGAGAATATAGAAACAGAAAAAAAGAGTTTATATAGACTTTTACTGAATTCGGGGAATTTTAAATAATCTCACAGAAAACATAGGTTAAATGCCATTCTCAATGTTTCCAATGGGAATGTCTCAACAGTACATCTTAGAAGGATTTTATCATAAGTGCTTTCTGTTTAATAACTGCTAGTTTTCCCATTATTATCTCTATTGGCATACATACTGTATTTGTGTAAAATGGTTACAAAGCAAACTATGATTCTTTAGTCTTTTGTTAACTATATCCTCCTTTAAAGTGTGTTTTAATGTGTATATATGTGAATCAAAGCTCAAGTTAGATGTTATAAGTGTCATCTTCATTTTTATTCTCTGAGAAGCGATGGGATCTATGGGGCAGAGATAATTTCTTTGCAAATTTAAAAAAGTGCCTGAGATTTGACTCATATTGTAGAGCATTGTCTTGTATGTGAAAATTTTAGTTCCAGCACAGAAATCATCTCTCCCTTCACCCCATTAATCCCACCCAATATAGCTGAGAATAGTTTTGGTGACCACTAGCACCTTCTGGACTGGCTTTGCCCTCTGAACTCTACTGGGTCTGTTCCCCATAATTAAGAAAGAAAAGTGGGACACTCATTTTTTCTATACTTTTAAAACTCTCATGGCCACACATATGCACTATGAATTTTATGTTTTTAATTATTTTTAAATTTTTTGTTTATGGACTCTTTAATCTCTTCTTAAAATTTTTGCATCCACCTTGGTTTACCTTATTCTTTTTTAATTTTTTTTTTTTAAAATTACAAAGATATACAATTAAAAAATTCATATTTGGGTTTTGGTCAAACAGTGTTGCAGCACCCATCCCGCCACCAGTGCCCATCTCCCACCACCAACATCCCGGTTACCTCCCCCTCCCCAGCCCTGCTCCATGGCAGGCTCTTGATTTCTTTCCACTTCTCTCTCTTCTCCTTTCCCTTCCCCTCCAGACTGAATTACGAACATACATTAAAGGGTTGTCTGTGTATCTTTTTGCTCCATTTAATGCTCTCAGTTCTGGTTGGCATCAGTACCCTCACAATTGTCCACGCTGTTCCATTCGCTTACCTAGCCTCTGAATCCCCGTTTGTGATAATTTCCACCCTGACAGGACCTCTGTATATCCTTGTCTTGGATATTGGTATCATAATGTACCTTAATGTTTCTTTTTTTCTAGTGTAAAAAAAATAAGTTGCTCAGACGTAGAACTTTCATTATATAATTCTATATAAATGTTCATTTTCATCTTACAGCTAACTCAAGGTTGAGAGACATGAGGAAAAGTTATTGTTGCCCGATGAAAAATAATCCATAAACCTTTTAAATGATGTTTTTTTCTGTTTAACTACAGAGTAAAAGATTCCTACTAAGCCATGAAATTAATCCAGGACCTTTCATTCAGTACAAATAAGTTATAGCTTATTTGTTTATTCTATGCTAGAATTTAGAAATATCTAGCTATCATCTCTAACATAGCTTTCTTAGTACCTTTCATGCTTAGAAAAAAAATGTTATATTTTCTCAATTTTAGCCTTGAATCTCCAGTTATCTTAATATTTTTAAAACTCCAAAGTGCATTTTATGTAAGATAACAGCATCCTTTTTTGTTGGCCATCATCCTTTCTGATATGTAAACTTAGAGAGAATGAAAACATCTTTTCCCCTTTCCCCTTGACTTTGGAACTAAGCCATATATAATATGCCTGACTATTAACATTTTTCTTGTGGAGGTAATAATCCTTTATAGTAATTTTACATTATTTTAAGATGTCACTGATTTTAGTAGCATATTACCAAGAAAATTTGATGTTCTCAAATTTGAAAACAACATGAAAGAGTCTAAATTGCTGAGTACCATAAGAAATGATTATAGTAATAAAGTTATAGAACATAAATAAGGAGCAATTGAGAAAAGGAAAATGATGGAATGGAAATTATATGCAAGAACCAGTTGCAATTAAGAGCTACTTAAAAACAGCCAATTAGGTGAGTTATCTTTCCATCTGAAAATGGAAGCCAAAGCATTTAGAAACTTTATCATCAACTAAAAGTGGAAAGGAAAGGCTATTATAGCAATGAGGAAGGAACACATTTATGGAAGTGATTAAAGATCAGTATGTAGAAATGGTTAAGATTAATTCCAAGCACTAGACCCCACACTTTTAATTTGTATCAAATGTTGCCTTTGAAAAGTTTGTGTTACATTAGCTCACAAAGAATATATACTTTAGTAATCAATTTTTATTCTTTTGATAAACAAAATAAAGTATTTTGTTGAAAATACTTTATTTTCAACAAAATAAAGTATTATGATAAACAAAAGTGTGTATTTAATTACTATTTGGGCACTTGATACTTCATTTTTGCAATTTCTTTTAGATATAAAGTTCAGGTAAATTTATATGAAAACAGCTTGCTAATTTAACATCTAGAGGAATTTTTTATCCATATGTTTTCTTTAAAGTTATAGATTTTTTTAAGATACCACAAGTAATTTCTAATATTTTGAAAATTCAATCTTCAAATTGTGCTATTAGGCACATTAGTATACTACATATATTTTTGTGGTTTAGTAAAGTTTCAAATCCTTGTTTTAATTCACCTTAATGACCCCTTTGGGTAAGAATAAGGATCAGGTGATGTTACTGCTTGACATAAAAATTAAGCATAAAGAATCTTGCCTAAAATTTTCATACAAATTATTTAGTTTGAATTTAATAATTAGACTGTACCCTCTCTGTTTTTAGTCAATATCATTAGCTTGCTTTATTTCTGACATAAATTTTTATTCTTTCTTATTAGTGTCAAACATTTATTTTCCTCAAAATAACATAAAATTTAGCATGAGGATATATACTGTCATCAGACACAGTAAAATTTTTGTATATCATTTTATTACTGTAGTTAATTTTCTCAAAATATTCAGAATCACGTCTTTATGCATTAAGGGCAGAGTACTATGCCTATTTTATCAAGATATCTTGTTAATATGTTAGCTTAAAAATCAGGTTTTCTGAGTTTTATCCTCCTATAATTCCTTATAGAGTTAAATGTGACTTCTAATCCATTTAAGATTATTTTTTTACTGTAGTTTATTTTATATTTATTTTAACTTGGACTTTTTGTTTTGTTTTACTTCATTGCTTTTTTGGTCAGATACAGCAATGCTCAGGGGGTTACTCCTGGCTCTGCACTCAGGAATTACTCCTGGTGGTGCTCAGGGGACCATATGGGATGCTGGGTATCGAATCTGGGTCATCCTCATGCAAGGCAAATACCCTACCCATTGTGCTATCACTCTGTCCCCTTAACTTGGTTTTTTATCATTGTATCACTGTATCACTGTCTTCCCGTTCATCATCAATTTGCTCGAGCGGGCACCAGTAACATCTCCATATGACCTGTCTCATGCAAGTAGAGCCCCCTGTCAGGGAACGCCGCCGGGGTCCCCGACAGTGTCAGGACCGAGTTCTCTTCTACCTCCGAGGAATGCTGGGAGAACAGATGAAAACTCACGAGTCTGGTGCAGTTCCAAAAACGGCTTTTAATAGCACAAAAGCTCTTCCACAGCAATCCAATATAATGAACAAACTCTAGCTCTTGTCTGAATTTAGACCATACTAAAGAGTCTAAATCTCCCTCCAAAAAGAGAGGATCTCACCCCGAGCTGAGTCCTACACAGAAGATGGAGCAAAAAGCCAAAGAGCAAAAAGCCAAAAGCAGCAAGGCTGAGGAGCCAAAAGCCACAGGAGCCAAAAGCTGAAAGCTAAAAAGGCCCAAAAGGTAAAAGGTAAAGGGAAGGGGCCTCAAGTCAGCCCCTTATATACACCAAAGTAATCCAACCGGGAGGGTCGTGTCAACAAAGAACTCTAAACAGAGTGTAGTGCCACACCCTATTGCAGGTATAAACAAAGGTTATGCCAATGTCTAATCCTTTCTACCAAGATTATCTCTTATGCAAAACACTGGAGAGAGAGGGGCTGGTATAAAGTAATACATCTTAACTTCATGAGCTTCATGTAATCTAGATGGTACCCACAAGGTCCTTATTATTATTATCTGTACCAGGGTGATTCTGAGTATCTTGTTCTCTGAAGAGTCACACTCACCTGCTTAAAAGCAAACTAGTATGATCCTTCCTATAGTCTTCCTATAGTCTCAGCGTAGCCTGGGTGGTAGTCTCCTAGTAAATTCTAACTGTCCCACGCTGGGTGCAGTGGGTATAAAGAGGAGCTGTGCCCAATCTGAAAACATAGAAGTCTTAGTAGATGTATAAGTCAGAAGTTATTCAATCAAGGTGATTTCTGTAACTGCCACTCCCTCTAGCAGTGTTTACATAGAAGAGAGGTCTCATTAGAATAAACCTTGACTTAAATAGATTAAGCTGGGAGTGGGCAAAACAACAAAACTCCCAGAATAGCTAAACCTGTCCTCCAACAGAGCCCA
>JAJIBD010030822.1:0-30710 GCA_021461705.1 Cryptotis parvus
GGTGGCATGAATGAATACCGCAGGAGGATGTGATCTAAGGGGTTTTATGTCTCTAATTTTATCTGCCTTAAGGGAATAATAACAAATGGAACTAAAGTATAAAGTAGTTTAATGAAGAAGAGAAACTGTTCATTCTCTGAGACAGAGTCAGAGACACAGAGTCATTGGGACATGAGTCAAAAGATTGGAAGTGCTTTGAAGATTAGTGAAAACATAATTTGTTAGGAGTCACATGTTTAACATGTGTGTTATGTATAAAATTTTGAGAAAAGATGACAAAACTAATGAAGACCAAACAAGCGTTAAATAGGTGATATCAACCATGGATCACAACTCTGTAACAGTATTAATGGATTATGGGCAACCTAAAGCAATAATAATAACTCAATAGAGTAGCCCATTTAAGAAAAGTATAATTATGTAAAAATTGAAACTAGTCTACTCTCATAAATTGGCATTATTTTGCAAAAAGTAACACATTTTTTGAGGTCTAGTTAAAATTGTCATTTCTTCCTGTTACTTCTTTCAGTTTTTGGCATATAGACTGACCTGGCAGATCATTTATATTACCAGATAGAAATGTTTTCTAAATTGAGCCTTCAAAATGAGCCATGCTTGTTTTTAAGTGATGTAATTAAAATATACAGATGTGAAATAAAATAGAAAAATAATGATTGATTTGGTTAATGATAAATTTTGCTTTAAGAAATTAAGCATTATTCAATCTAAATTATGTATAAAACATGACAAGAATAAAAACATAGGACGCACATGCTGCAAGGACACTCATGCTGCCTGAGCCCATGTAGTAAGCACATGTGGTGCCTGAGCACGTGTGTTGCCCGCATCTCCCCTCTTGAATGTACTCTGCTTTACTCGCTCTCCACCTTTGGAGCAGCCGGCATTACTCCCTTGGCATTACTCTCTCTTACTTTCTCTCCCCCTTCCCTCTCCAAAAAAGCCTCCTCAATAAACCCTATTTTACTTCACTAAAAAAAAAACAAATAGGATATAAAATTTACAGAGGTGGGTCGGGCGTGTTAGTGGGTGAGACATTTGCCTTGCATGTGGTTGGCTCAAAAGCTGGTCAGGATTAGATCCGGCATCCCATATGGTCCCAGGCTTTCATAGGAGTAAATTCTAGTGAGCCAGGAGAAACCTAGGTGTGACTTAAATGTACAAAAAAAGTACAGAATTATAATTCACTGAAATAGTAGATTATAAAGTTATGACTGATTGGCTGATAGGAAGGTCCATTAAAGATAATAAAAATGGGTACCATCAAAATTATTTCTAAGTAAAAATAGGATGGAGGAGTTTTAATATGTAAAAAATACAAGGATGAATAAAAATATAAATAAAATGAATATTGTTGGAAATGAAATTTATTATATAAATACAATGGATTTTTCTGAAAAAATAAATTGGCATTAGATTATAGAGGACACTATCATTCATAAAATAAACTATTCGTTTAAATCCCCCCCCGTGAACTTCAAGAAGAGTATTTGGAAGATTATTTTGGAATGGGGCGAAAAAGGAAAAAGGAACAGATCAAAGAGATGATAATCCAGGTACATAGTTCATGATATGACCATTTCAATGATAGGGAGCATTAAATGAAAAATTTATGGGGATGGAGTGAAAGTACAGTGGGTAGGGCATTGCCTTTCTTGACCCAATCAGATTCAATCCCAGACATACTGTAAAGATATCCAAGCCTGCCAGGACTAATATCTGAGCATTGATGGGTGTAGCCCAAACAGCAAAAAATATTAAAACCAATCATTAAAATCCTTAAAAGATAAAATAAGAATCCTTTGTTTTACAAAGAATATACTGAATTGGATTATGGAAAAGAATCAAAGTAATTATTATATTCAAAAGATTCTGATATAGAGTTCAAGAACAGGTGAAGCAAAGTTAGAAAAGGCAGCAAAGTCAGTTTCCGAAAACAAAAGTTAAACGGCTTGAAAAATTTTTATATATCATGATCACTTGGCGCCCATTATTCGATTTGGCGGGCAGCAGTAACATTTTCATTTGACCTATAGCATGCTGAAGTAGCCCAATGGCATCTGCTTGATCCAGGAATACCGAAAGGCCTCAAACCATTCATTCAAGTGCTTGTGAAGAGTTGACCATCTTGTAGGTGGGTAGCCGTGATGCATAAGACATCCGTGGGATCAGTCTGTAACGGCTCTAGTCCGCCCAGTCGTCTCCAAATCTTATTACGAGTCGTTTATCTGATTTTTGACGCCTTAGCAATCAAGACAGCATTCCTGACTCTGAGTTGTCTAGCCGGAGGTCTGAACTCCGGATTCTTCTCTCATTTAGTGAGCGTGATATTAAAACATAATTTTTTAATTCCTTTGTGGAACCAATCAACGTTCTAAATCCTGTTTTGTAGGGCTCAGTCTCTGAGGCATATGTTGAAAATACAGGGAGAACATTAAGTCAAAGATGTGCCCAGCCAGAGGTTCTTTGTCCTTTTAGCTATTTCTTCGATGATCTTGTTTTCCATGCTGCTCTCTTCCTCCTGCGCCCAACTCAGGTTTTGGTTGTTCCATCATGTTGGCAGGTTCTCGTTAAGTACATAACTGCTGCATTCAAGATGTTTGTTCCATTAAGTGAATGAGCATCATAGACATTGGTTGAAATTCAGCTTAAACCTATCTTCTACATTCTCAGTCGAGAAGTCAGGGAGCATTTGTGCCCTTATTAATGTTTTTATATATAAAATAAGAGAAATTAGCAAAAATTGATTTAAGCAGAGGAATACAATGAGATAATATGAAAGGAAAATTTCATTTGTTTGGTTGTTTTGTTGTAAGAGGCTAATAGATAAAACTTCTATTTGTGTGATGAGGAAACAACAGCCTGTAGAGCAGAAAATCCAAATGCATAGACAGTAGTTGGGAGAAAATTCACAGGTGAGGGAGGTTTAAAACGACTGGAAGATAAAGAGACCCAAAAGGATAGTGAGAAAATAAGATATACGATGTCATGTAGAGTTGGAAATCCAAAATTCACATTGTCTGTCTGAATTAGCTACTGTAGAAAATAGAATTGAAAATCGCGGGTGAAGAATAAGTCCAAGAATGGCCAAGATCCAGGTGGGAATAGTTAGCTATTCTATTATAGTAAGTGCCTTGTGGCAGGAATGACTTGACATCAATGGATCCTGAACAAAATGATTGTAGAAAAGTAACATACAAAATTGGCATTCACAGGCCAGAAATAGAACTAAATATTTACAACAGGGATCTAAGAGAATGTGGTACTTATGGCTGGAGTAAGCAGATTGAAGCACTTTCCCTTAGAAGGTTTTGAGGTTATCTCAAGATGCATGGATAGAGAATTTTATCAGCTAAATATGAGTGAGCTAAATATGTGGAGGGGAAAAATGACAACCAAAATGAGAAAATACTGAAAGCTTTGAAATCTTAGCTTGGTTCAAAAACAATTTCAAAAAGTCACTCTGTCTCTGACTATGGTCCATGGACTTTGAGTAACCTTAGCAAGTCTAGAAAAGCAGAATTGAAGGACTAGTTTAATTCAAACCTTGGTGCTGAGATAATTCAGGCTAGTTAGGGTGGTAGGGAAAAAATTCCAATACAAATCAAGACTCTTAAATCTTTCTGTTAAAATCAAAGGAATAAATTTTCAGTTACTCTTGTTTGTTTTTATGTTGTTTGTTTGTTGTTTTTAGCCTGAGTATTTTCTTTTGGAAAGTTCTAAGTGCTTTCTCTTCTGGTGAAAAAATATATAAATCCATTGAAGATTGTATAGGTAAGGATACCTGAAAATTTTTTTAATTAATATGTTTTATCTAGGACTAGAAACCATCTCTTAATAATGTAACTATTAAGCATAGCTGACTACTAGATTCTGTGGGAGGAGTAGGCATTTATTTTACTTTATTATCACTTTGAGAGATATACAATTACGAAGATGTTCATGTTTAGATTTTAGTCATGCAGTGTTTCAGCACCCATCCTTCCACCAGTGCCTATTCCATACTGATTCCTTCCCCCCTTCCCCAATCTGCCTCTATAGCGGGCACTTTGCCTCTTCTCTCTCACTCTCTCTCTAACTCTCTCTCTTACTCTCTCTTTACCTTCTCTTACACATTGTGGCTTATGTACACATATATTTATAGGTTATAATGTAATGTCCCTTTGCCTACATTCAATGCTCAGTTCTAGGCTGTATTATTTCCCACAATTATTACACTGTTACTTTCTCTGTCTTACTAACCTCTGTGACTCCTACACACTTGCATTACTAGATTACACCCACTGGCAAGACCTCCTGATCCATGTTTTACTTGCATTTAATTTGAACAGGTCTCTTACTCTTTCTAGGCTCTCTTATTAGAAAACTTTGACTTTTTCCTTGGGTAAATGCCAGTGTGCTAACACAAATAGTTACTCATCTATCTGACAAAGTAAATAACACAAGGTGTTGTCTAGTTTTCTTGCTTGAGGAAATAGTTATGTTTATATCTAAACATTATATATAAAATGGGTTTCATCTTGTTTATGTAACAAAGCAGATTTCTGTCTGTCTTTGTGATTCTTCAAAGAATTGCTTGTGAGAGGCATCATAATCTGGTTTTGCAATTCATTCAATAATAAAAGTGTCTTTTCCCTCTTCTACCTTGCTCGAGAGGATTTCTGGGTGTGAAAGAATTTTATTTTAATTATATTTCCTCTTCAAGTGCTAGTAGAAAGAATTGCACATCTAAAGACCTTAATATAACTAACAAAGTCAACTTTATAATTATTAATTTTGGAAAATCTCTTTAGGAGTCATCATCTACAAAGTCTTAGATGAGGCACAATCAGTGGTTGTGATGTCTAGATTTTCACTTGCAAAACTGAACAAGGTGACCCCAAAGTTCTATTACCTTGAGACATTCGCCATGGATTTATGGCGCAGTACGAAAGCTTGATTCAACATAAAATTTAGTTACTATTACTTTATGCCCAGTTAATATTATGTTGGGCTATTAATAGTTTTAGCACTTTATTTGCGAAAAAAATATGATTATTTTCTGTGTGTATGTCAGATAACAAAAAATAGATAACACAATTCAAATTTCAATTATATAATTTTAGAATTAAATTCAAAATTTAATTATTGATTAAATATGCCCCAAATGTGCCATGGCCTACTTTTTTCTTATAATTTCACCTTCCTTTATCCCTTTGTCTTTCCCTAATTTGCACCTCTCAAAAACTGCCTATAAATTTTATTTTAAATTTTTTTTTTTTTATATTTATTTGAGTGGGGAGGTCACACTGCGACAATGCTCAAATTACTCTGGCTCTGCACTCAGATTTACTCTTGGTGATGCTCAGGGACTGTATGGATGCAGGGGAATCAAACCCAAGTTGGCCTCTTGCAAGGCAAACACCCCACCCACTGAGCTATCATCACTCGAGCCCTGCTTACAAATTTCTTATTAGAGTTTCTTGCAAATTCATACCAGGTTTTCAATTTACTTCAATTACTATTACCTCTGGTTTCATTTACTTTATTTTAGGAGTCTCAAGAGCACCCAGACTCATAATAAATACTAGCTCAACCCATTAGCATTCTAAACGTTCATTAGCTTTTCTCCTATCTAGCACAGTTTTCTCTTCATGGTGGCCTCCTGGGTCCTCTTTGCTCAGATACAATCCTTACAAGTTGGACACTGAAAAGTGTTTGTTAAATAAAAATTCTGACTCTACCAACAGCCTGTCCAGAAGAAGCACTATTTAATCTTCATTTGCTATTCAACTTGATTTGTTATTTGTACTAAACAAAAAGTCTTTCTTCATAAGGTAACTTTAAAAATAATCTTAATTGACTCATTTTGATACTACACAGTATTCTTATCTCTGACTACTGGAGAAATGATTAAGATGATAATATAATAAAATATTTGTCACCAGAACAACTAATTTATTAAATGATATATTGGGGAGGGACCCTGAAAGACTTCATGGTTACATCTTTTCTCTCTTAAAATGATTTCTTGTTCATTTTTCAAAATCTGTTTTAAGAAGGCAGAGAAACAATAGCCTCTTAATAGTGTTTGTGAGATGAGCCTTTCTGTCTTCAGTGTTTGAATAGAAAACTCTACTCCCTAGAGCTAAAATCAAAAAAATCTTCAGGGGAAAAAATAGCAAAGCCCCAGAGCATATCAGGTCTTGGACCATTATTTCCACAAAGAATGTATATAAACAGAAGTTCCAGAAATAACTTAAAAGTGACTTCATGAACTATTCATCACATCTGATTTAATGGGATCAACAGAACTGGCATTCAGCATGAAATAGCATCTAACATAGAGATACTTTTGACTGTTGCATGAATAATGATCCATGATTTAGGATTGTGTTAATTGCTCTGTAATAACAACTCTTTGGGCAAGAAAAAACGGATGTGCAACATTTATTTTCTATCAGCAGCATGGAAAATGTGCATGTTGTAATCAAGGTAGATTTTACAGTGAAAGTAATGATTTCTCATGAAAAGTGGATGGCAACACTGAGTACATTTCCAGCAAGAACATCAAATGGCATCATATGAGACAGTGATGGGGAGAAAAATACAGAGCGCCATTGCTGACTTGTAAAGCAAGCAAAATCTTTTTACATTTTACAGAATTCACTACTTAATGGAAGCTTTCACAAGCAAGACATTGATGGGATAGAAATTTTCTTCTATGTATAGGAAATGACAAACAGCAAAATGGGAGCAGAGAAGCCATTCTTTGTCCCACTCTTAACTGTGATTCTCTAAAATGATGCATCCTCTGTACTTTGGGTGATATATAGGAAGAGGGGATTAATTCTTAGTAGTTAGTCTTAAGAAAAACTTCAGCTTAGAAACAATGTTGCTTTCCGCTGGATCCTAAACTTGGCACCATATTAATAAGAAGACTAGATTTGTTTGCTTGATGTCAAGAAGCTTCATGTAAGCGATGTCAGAGTGAGGTGATAAGTTATCAACTGATTCAAAGAGGACCAGAGCACTTTTGCTAACAGTGTAGTAGCTGATCAAGATTGGAATTAGTATGACAATAAAAGTATAAAAATATGGGAAAAGACTAATTTAAAGTGTTAGATGCTTCCCAGCTCAAATGATTAAATATGTTTACACCTGTTTTGAATGTGTCTATTAAATAACTTAATGCCCATTTAAAGTACCTAGCTCATTGATTCCATGGCAGTTTCTTGGTACCTCATTAAAATCTTTCCATATTTCTGTATGCTCTCTTTTAGTCTTATGTTTACCAGCAGACCAGACACCATTGTTTATGGAATCAAACCACGTCATAGTCTTACAAGTGAAACTAAACAATGATTTCCAAATCTTTTATATCATGCCTAAAGTTATAATATGAGCAAGTGAGTCTAGCCTTCTGTTTACTAAACAACATAAGAGCCTTAGTACATTATATGATTTCTTGATCTTTTAATATGTTTCTCCTCTTCTAAAAAGTTCACTGATAAAATTGTCTGGATTAGTTTAGAAATGGGCTGAGTGAGTAGTATAAATATTAGAATTTATTCAATGTGGTTCTAAATTTCAGTGACCTGTCAGGCTATGAAAATAGTACCATAGGATCTGTTTTAAGCCAGAGGTTTAGGGTTTGTATTCTAACACATCTCCTCAGGTTTAGTATAATTAGATCACAACCCGTATTTGGAGAACTCACTGGATAATGCAATTAGTTGCAGCCCAACCATCCATATTTGTTTTCAACTTTGCTCTGGGAGTGGTCCTATTCTAATTTCAAATGATTTGTCAATCAAGAATATCAGTTTAATCTTCAGAAATGCTAAAATGTGATCAATTTTTCTCAGAGATTTTTTCATTTTAACATCAAGTAATTTAGTATTATCATTTTGGTTTCTTAACAAATATTTTATAGTTTTTATTTTTTATTTTGATATTATAGGATAGGTACAAGTTAAGGAAGATAGTTATACTTTATATATATTAATATTGATACTGAAAGAACAAATTTTAAGATAATTAAAAATATTTCTTCCTTAGAACCTATGAATAAGCCAGCCATTTATAAGAATGCTAATCCATCAAATAGTTTACTCATACTTAGAAATACATATAAGCTATCTAGGAAGTTAAAAGTTTTTAATATGTTAATTTTTTTCCTGAGACTTTCATTGTATGTAAATTATTTGGATGAGAATACTGAAGTTGTTCATCTATTTTCTTTTAAATCAAGTTGCTTCCCAAGAATTATCACGAAAGCAAACACATTACACTATAGAGATAAACCATTATTTAAGAGGGACAAGTTGAAAGAGTTTTTTTGCAAAATTTACTACGGTACACGAAAAAATTTTATAGCCCCAAATATGACTCAGCAAAAAAATAAATTTCAGGACAGAAGTTAATCCATTTTAAAAAAATTTGTATGAGTAAATACATTACATAGCAGAATAGTGACTATTACTCTTTAGAATGAATATTAAGTTCAAGTAATGTTACCACAAGAATGTTTATTTTATTAATGTTAAATTGGATTATATTGTCCTGGCAAATAATTGAATTTGTCTAATGCTCTAATATCTTTTGTCTACAGCTTAAATTAAAGTCTAGCCCATTAGCAAGGCATGAATAGTTCTGACTGAGTAGTGGTGATCTTGATGAATGCCTAAAGTTATTGGTCAGAATAAGGTTATAGTGGACATTGTATGGTTAAGATTTCCTTCATTCTAAAAGTGTGTTTAGGACATATTTCTAATATGTCTCTGTATTGGTTATAGTAAGTAAATTGGAATTATTTATACAAAAATAATTATTTGTTTTTGAATATATGTAATATATACTTTATGATGTTGTGTAATATTTGCTTAGCATCCCTTATATCTACTCATTAGATCTAAGTAGCACTTACTACTCTTGCACACCAAGTGACAATGGGATGCATAATCACTCCTGTGTTCTACATTGGAAGATAATATTAGCAAGATTAATTATTGCATTTTGCTTACTATTTTAATTAATTTTTATTGATGCAATATTGCTTTACAAAATTGTAAATATAATTTTTTCACTCCAATCTGTGACCAAACCATAACTACTACTGATATACCTTTACCACTGTTAATTATACCTTTTCAGCTACCTCCCCACATCTGTTGTAAGAGTCCCAGGGTTTAATTTCACTGGACATTCTTCCTTCACTTTGTTACATTATTTAACACCTATGAGTGAGATCATGTGGTATGTAAGTACAATCACATATTGTACTTTTGGCCATGTAGTTCATGACAAGATTTTATCTTTATGTCAGTGGAGTGGACTTCCATTATGCATAAGTAATGAATTTATTTATCCATTCATATGTCATCTGATACTTGGTTGTTTAAAGAACATACCTAAGATAAATAACACTACAATGAACAAAGATGTTCACATATCTGCTCAAGGTAGACTTTTATGTTAAATGTGGGCTCACTGGTAGTTCTTTTCTTAATACTTTTGGTTTATTTTCTGGGGGACAGGAGGCTAACCATCTGACAGCGCTCACCTCTGGAGATGCTCTGGATGGTGCCATGTGGTCGGAATCTAACCCAGGTCAGTCACATGTAAGGCAAGCTCCTACCCACTGTATTGTCCTCAGCCCTATCTTTCTTAATTACCAAGAAATATTCATTTAGTTTTGCATAGAGACTGAAGCAATTTATATTCCCACTGAAAGTGAGTGGAGTTCCTTAATTTCCTTACCCCTGCCAGTGCTATTTTTCCAAGGCTTTCTTGTATAACATATCAAAGTATTTGATGGTATCTCATAGTCATTTTATTTATATTTTCCTGATATTTTGTGACTGCCCCCTTGAGGTGTTGCAGGTATGGGTGCGGTGCCCAGCAGTGTAATAGGTGGCAGACAGGAGACAGGCTTGTCTACACCCAGAGCTCTGCCCGTGGGCCCTGGATGGTTGATGGTCTGACATAGAAAAAGAATGGGCCCTCTGGGATGAACCCAGAGCCATGGCAGAGCCTGGCAAGCTATGGTGGTGTATACAATATGCCAAAAACAGTAAAAATGGATCTCATCTCAAAATGAAGATGTTACTGGTGTCCGCTCAAGCAAATAGGCGAACAATGGAAAGACAAGACAAGACAAGACAAGTGATATTTTGTGACTATGAGCTTTTTTCATGTGTTGGTGGGTCATTACGGATTATTAGGGAGCAGTGTTTTTCAGCATATCTCCCAATTATTGATATAACTGTTTTTGTTAGAGTTTTGTGAGTGCTTGAGATGCCTTTTGTTAGATGCATGCTATGCAAATGCTTCCAGCAGAATATCTTATTTTACTGATAGTTTTTTCTTGGTACAAAAGATTTTTGTTTGCTGTAACTTTGCCCTTTTTACTTATTTTTCCTTATCAATGGAGTAAAATTACCAAAGACAGTAATGAATCCCATGGAGATGAATGATTTGTTATATTTTCCTCTATGTATTTTATGAATTCATATCCTATAACCAAGTGTAATCCATTTTGAGTTATTTTTCCAACACATTGAGAGGGTCAATGCCATTCTCATCCAAGTGTCTCCAGTTTTACAAACACTATTTGTGTTTAAGATTTATATGCCTTTTTTCATCAATTTCCTCGAGCAGGCACCCAATAACATTTCATTAAACGTATCATGTGCCAGTGTAGCCCAATGGCATCTGCTTGCTCCAGGAATCTGAAGAGCCTCAAAACATTCATACAGGGTCTTGACGAAGAAGGCTGGCCATCTTATAGGTGGGCAGCCATGTGATCTTCGACATTCTGTGGGATCCAGTTGGTACGGCTCTAGTCCAGCAGTTGTCTCCAAATCGCATTACATGTCCAACCCATCTGATTTTTGATGCCTTGGCAAACGAGACAGCGTCCCTGACTCTGGAACAGTGATGGAGGTCGGAGCTCCGGATTCCTTCTCTCACTTGAGTGAGGTGTGATATTCCAAGGATCACTCTTTGATTCCTCTTTTGGGAGACCTGAATAGTGTTCTCATCCTGCTTTCTTAGGGCCCACGTCTCTGAGGCATATGTTAAATGCAGGGAGAATGGTGGAGTTGAAGAGATGTGCCCAGAGTGGGAGGTTCTTTGTCCTTTTAGAAATTTCTCTCGATGCTTTTGAAGGAAGTCCATGCCACTCTCTTCCTCCTGCACAGCTCAGGTTTTCAGTTGTTCATCATGTTGACTTCTCAAACTAGGTACACATAACTGCTGCATTCAGAGATGTTTGTTCCATTCAGAGATGTTTGTTCCATTGAGAGTGAATGGGGCGTCTGGAAGTAGTTCATTTTTCATGAACATAGTTTTGTTGAATTTCAGCTGTTGACCTATCTTTCCACATTCTCAGTCGAAGTTAGCTAGCATTTATACCGCTTGGTTAAAGTTTGGTGTTATTAGAATGATGTCATCAACAAAGCGGAGGTGGTGTAGTTGCCGACCATCTATCTTCACTCCCATTCCTTCCTATTCTTATTGTCACATGCTATTCTTGAGAGTGACACTGAAGAGTTTCGGAGAAATGGTATCTCCCTGTCAAACCCCTCTTTTGACATCAATGATCACTTCCTTGTAGAATGGTGAAATCCTGGTGGTGAATCTTAACAGAGCTCATTAAGTATCTTGATGTATTGGGCTTGAACACCCTTTTGGCTAGGGCTTCAATGACTACTTCTGTCTCAACAGAGTCAAAGGCTTTTTTTAAATCAATGAACGTTAGAGTGGAATCTTGAACTCCCCTACAAACCTCAATGAGCTTGGTTACTGTGTGGATATGGTCGATTGTGATTAATCTTTTTAGGAATCCAGCTTGCTCACATGGTTGTCCTTCAGCTAATGTTCTGCCAATCCTATTCAGGATGACTCAAGTGAACAGCTTGTAGATAATAGACAACAGTCAGATGGGGTGATATTTGCCAATATCATGGATTTCTCCCTTCTTGAACAGTAGAACTATCCTGCTGGTGTTCCATTGGGAGGGCACCTTGAATGCTTGATGGTGCAAGTGCCAAAGATCAAATATGACATCATTGCTCTGACTGAGACGAGGGAGGCGTTAATTGCATCACACCGTTTTTGACAAGGGAGAAGAACTGTTCCTGGGAACATGCCACAAAAGGGGCGTCGGTGGCTTAGGTGTCCTTGTCAACACAAACGGGGCCATGAATATTCATTCCTTTGAATGCCTAACAAGCCCGAAATGGACAATTACACTTGAAGACATGTGGCCACTGCCAGCAAATTCTATCTTTGTTTTCTACGCACCAACATCCACATACAAGGAACATGAAATTTAAAAATTCTACATGGAACTGGACGAGTTCTATAAAAAAAGATCACACCTTCTACAAAAAAATAGTCGGTGATTTTAATGCCAAGATAGAACTGAGAAGTTCGGCCGAAAAACTCCACGTCGGGACCCACGGCCTAGAATAGAACGAACAGGGTGGGAGGCTATCTGAGTTCACTATGTCCACTAAGACCATTCATGGGAACTTCAGTTCCAGAAGGCTGAAGTGATACGTTGGACATGGGAATCTCCTGGTGGACAGTTCCACCATGAAATTGACCACATCATATTAAATCGACAGTTTTGCCTGACCCATGTCTCTGTCGTCCCAAAATTCCAAACAGAATCAGACCACCATCTCCTTCGTGTAAAATTCTACTTATGCAATGGGGAGAAAAGGCTGCAAAGTTTAAAGAGAACTTCCAGAACGACTCACCAACTGGGAACTCTTTGGCACCATTCCTGCAACATATGATGATGCCATCATTGCCGACATTGATGAAGAATACAACCGACTGGTTCAGCACCTCCATGATTGTACGAAGAATGCTGAGAGAAAGAAAGACAAAAAGGATGCCTGTCAACAAAAACTCTCGAGCTCATTCACCAATGTGGCAAGGCATGAGCCTCAGGTGACCAAATGGTAACGTCCCAGCTTGCAAAGCAGTGCAGAGAAGTGATAAAGGAAGACCTCAAAGAAAGAAGAGCAGAAATACTGGAAGATGCAGCAGAAGCCGGGAAAAGCATTTGCACCACCCACCTGTCCTTAGCCACCTAGAAGACGAAGATGACTGCCCTCCAACGTCCTGATGAATCTGTCACATCTTCCAGAAAGGCAATGGAGAAGATTATCCATGACTTTTACTCAGATCTCTTTGATAGACACGTCTACCTGCCCACATACCAAATTCTGCAGGATGGATATATCGTTCCCAATGTTCTCCCTTCTGAAATTTGACATGCCATTTCATTGGGAAAGAAGCTTAACAGCACCAGGCTCAGACAAAGTCAGATCTAAACACCTGAAGAATCTGCCATCAGTTCTCATCAATACACTGGCTAGGCTCTTCACATGCTACCTGTCTGAATCCCTGTTTTAGTACTATTTTTTATTATTATTCTTTGATAGTATAGTTTAAAATCTTTGATAATCTTTGATAGTATAGTTTGAAAGAAACACAAGGCCCTCGCAATTTTCTTTCCTTTCTTTCTGTATTGTTTTAGCAATTGGGGGATTTTGTGATCTCATACAGATTTTCCTAAGATTTTTTTTTCTGATATTATAAAAAATGCAATGAAATTTTGATAGGATTATGTTGACTCTAAAAGTCTTTTGGATATTATGGCTATCTTAAGAAATGTTAATTCTTCCAATTCACAAGCATAGATTTTTTTTTCATTTCTGTGTGTCTTCTATTTTATATATTAATAACTTGTAGTTTTTAGCACATAGCTTTCAAAATTTTACAACCTTTGCTAATTAATATCTTAGACATTTTATTTTTTAAAGGAATTGTAAATGAAACTGTTTAATTTCTGTTTAATAATCTTCTAGATTATTGAGTACAGAAATAAAGGATTTTTATACATGATTTTATAGCCTTTCAATTTCCTATTGATTTATTATTCTAATCATATTTTAGTAGGAAACTTAGGGTTTATATATCTATTATTAAAACAATAACTACTTATTTGAGAAAATAAATGTTATTGATAAAGCTTTATCAAGGCTCAGAAATAAAAAGGAAAACTTAATAGGATCAGAAAGTCAGGGGTGAAGCTACAGACAATATTATAAAAATACTAATAAGAATTAGAAATTACTACAAATAACTATGCAAGTAAGTTGAAAAACCTATAAGAAAAAAATAGATCAATTTTTAAAATTTAACAAACTCCCAAAACATAATGATCAAGAAACTGAAAAACTGGGGGGAAAAACCCTTACAATCGAGGACAATTAAATTTTCCCCTGCCCAAAAGACAAAAACAAAACTAGCAAAAACCTTCAACTAGAGAGTTTCACAAAACACCATGACTCATAGAAGTGTCAAGCCTTCAATGAAGAACAGTTATTGATCCTTTCCTACTTCTTTAAAAAGTAACGAAAGAACAATTCTGTTACAAATATATACCATATTATATTAGATGTATTTTCACTTTTAAATTATTCTTTATAAAAAACAACGATACATTAGAAATTACAGATTTATAGATAAATTGCTTGTTGTATAGATTTATATCAATTTACTATACTTAAGATTCATAGTCCTCTAGTTATTTACCCATAGGCAAATAATTTTAATTCCCTATTTTATTTTTCTCATCTGTAACAGATGACTATTAAGTATTATCTGTTTCATAGAATTGTTTATAAAGAGCCTTGAAAATTGCCTGAACTGAGGAAAATACTCAATAAATTATAGTTACTAATAGTTTTTTAGATGAATTATTTGATAGAGCATAGCTTTATTCATTCCATGTTCAATTTCTCAAATTAAATCAAATTTTGTGTGAATAATTATTTTTAAAACTTTGTGGGTAATTGTCTCTCCCTTTCCTGCAACTGCAAACACCACCTACAAGAAACAAGTTAAAACCCAGCTAACTTATTTGGAAATACTGGTTCAAATGAATTGATTGCAAACTTTTAACAGAAACTATCTGAAGCTAAAAGAGGTTAGTATTAAATAGTAAAATGTTGAGATGTAATTAATCTTGACCAACAATCATAATGATTTTCAAAACCAACTAAGAAGCAGATTGGTGTACTAGATAGAAAAAGGAAGAAAATAATTACAATTATTGATTGCATACTCTTAACCTCCTGTTCAGAAGATACCATCTATCTTCTTATTCAAGCCATCATAATTATACTGTGGAATATATATTACATAAATCATAGTCTCAGGTTTTTCCATGTTTTATTTTACCAAAATAAACCTCATTTTTAAGTAATGTGGATTTAATGAATTGGGTTCTTAAAGATTACTTAATATTAATACAATCATAACACTAGATTAGCTGTTTTTGAACACTTAAAAAAAGCAGATGGACATGACTAAAATAAGTTATATATGACTTTACAATATAAATCATATATTACAAAATCATTGTATATAATATATACCTTTTATTTATATAAATGAATAATCTAATATGCATATATACACACTAGTGAGTATCCTTTGGTTAAAGGAGAGGAAGAGATCTTAAAGCATCACTAAATATATATTTCTCTTTCTATGTTTATAAATTTGGAACTACATCAATCCAATAGACAATTTCTTGCACTTTTTGCTTCTTTTTTTGGGAGGTCACACCTGGCAAAGCTCAGGGATTAATTCTGGCTCTTCGCTCAGGAATTACTCCCGGTGATCTCCGGGTACCATATGGAATCCTGGGGATCGAATCCTGGTTGGCTGCATACAAGGAAAATCCCCTACCTGTTGTGCTATTGCTCCAGCCCCCCAATTTCTTGACAAATTGTTGTTTAAATAATTCTCTAGTTGTGATCAAAGATTGGCAAGGAGTCTGACATGTTTCTTTCTAATTTTAATGGTTTGTTTTATCTATAATTTTATTTTATTAGAGATTATGAATTACTAAGTTATAAACAGTTGGTTTTTTTTCATTTACATTGTTTCTTAACCAGTCCCCTCCCCAGTATTCTCACATTCCCCTTCACCCCCTTGTCCAGTTGACCATTTTGATAGGCATCTTTTAAACCTGGCTATTAAAATTTCTGTCTCCCAATTTTAGTGTTGCTGATTCTGTGGTTTATATATTTTGCTCTGTCCTTCCTTAACACCACCAATATAGCTGGGTCCCTTTGACCTCTGTCTCTATCTATCTCTTCTCCCTGAAATGACTCTCACATGATGCCATTTCTGTCCTTCTCCTCCTTCCTAAACTTCTTAAGGAGTGATCAAAGGATCCCCCAATTCATTACATTTACTCATATAGTTATTCTAAACACCCACATATAACTCATATGATCCTGTATTTTAGCTTAATTTATTTAGCATGGTATCTTCCAGTACCATCTATGTTGCAGCTGACTGCATGATTCCATCCATCATGATTCCATAGAATACTATATTCCATTGTATATATTTACCACATCTTCACAATCATTGATTTGTTGTTGGGCATATGACTTGATGCCAATTTTTAGCCACTGTACTGATCGTACAGTGAATGGTGCATATATTCTTTTGAATAAATGCTTTCTGTTCTCTAGGTGGGTACCAAAAACTGAAATTGTTGGGTCACAGTGTAGCTCAATTTTAAGTGTACTTACTCTGCATACTGTTACTCTCCATACTTTTCCTGTAAGGGCTGCAAAAGACAGCATTACTACCAGCAGAAGATGAGGGTTACTTTTGAACATCACATATCTGCCAACATAGATTGTTACCAATATTTATGGATACTTTATTTATTCTTGATATCAATCTTTTATCTGATGTGTTCACTGCAAATATTTTCTAGCATTCTGTTACCTGTCTTTTAGTTTTGGACCTTGCTTCTTTTGCCATACAGAAAGTCTTTAAATTGATAGCATCACATTTGTTTGTTTTTGAATCGGTAGAGTTTGCCAGCGACATTGTATCACTGAAGATACTTCTGTGGTCCAGAACTTGAGATTTATTCATGAGTTTCTGAAGCATGACTGATTAGTTGACTTGTATAGCAGAGCAAGAGGTAGTTTGTGGGCATGGCTCCCACAAAACTAACTTTTGGTGGTTTAATTTCTCCATGAACTTAATCCTGAGTTGTTGGAGTCTGATGAGAGTCATAGAGGTGGCTTTGAAGCATCCTCAGACTGCTGAACTCAGCCCATGTTCAGGTTGACCTGCTGTTTGCTCCTGCTCCATAGTGTCAATGGCCTCTACATCCCTGACAGGGAACAGGAACGGAGCCGTGAAAGGCAGCTGTAAAAGGTTTTTCCTCATAATATGCTAGAGTGGAACAGGTGGCCTGGGAAGGAAATGGTGACAAAGCTGCCCCACTGGCAGCAAATCACCGTGGTCAAAGGGTGAGAGCCTGGAGCTCCTCCTCAACTCTGGTACCTCAACGCCTTGCTGGCAGTGAAGCCAAGTTGGAACCAAAGAGCCCTATTAAGACAAGTTAAAATTCTGCTGCCACCTGTGTCAGCAATTCTGTGGGGGGCAACACCAGCCACTGCCACATTGTTGTGAGTCCCACTCGGGCCCAGCTCTCCATAGCAGATGAGATGACCATCTGGTTCTATTTAATGATGCTCTTCCTGAGCCAGAATATCCACTGGCACGCACATTTATTCCTGCAGAAATTTTTGTGGCCCCATCGGCTGTTCTGAGTGCCAAGAGCTGCCGTCCCTCCACAGCTCCTGAACTTGCTACTGTACCACCACCATCTTGCCTGAGCCTCTTTCTATGTTATAATGAGACCTCACATACATGGGGCAGAGCTGCTACTAGCCCTGTGCCCAGCTAATCACGAGGTGCCTGGGAGGGAAGATGGGTTCTAGCCCTGGCTCACCATCCCAGCAGAGCTTCGAAGACGCCAGAGGACTCCCACACCACGAGGTCCACAATTTTCCACAACCAGACTTCCCAGCTCATCAGAGCTCCACCCAGTAGAAGAGCTGATCAAAGGCCTGGCTCATCAAAGTCCCACCCCTACAGCAGTCTTTTTCAAACCCAGCCCAGGTATGCCTGATCCAGAGACTCACATACACGGGACAGAGCTGCTACTGCCTCTCCCTGTGCCCAGCTGATCATCACGAGGCTCATGGGAGGGAAGGCAGGTTCTAACCCTGATCAGTCATCCCAGCAGAGCCTCACAAGAAGCCAGGGGGAACCCCACACCCTGAAGGCTGCTATTTTCCACATCCGAACTCCCCAGCTCATCACAGCTCCACCGAGCAGAAGAGCTGATCAAAAGTCCAGCTCGCAAGGCCGCAAGCAGCCATGCAGTTCATCAATAAATGTACAAGATGAGAGGCGACTACAAGAGGTATCCCACTTGCATGGTAGAGCCTGGCAAGCTACCCATGTCGTGATTTGATACGCCAAATACCAGTAATAGCTATAGACCTCATTCCCATGGCCTGATGAAATGGTTTGAAGCACTTTATGTTCCTCGAGAGAAACAGATGCCCTTGGGCTGGACTAGCATATGACGGGATTTATGGAGATGTTACTGGTGCCCACTTGAGCAAACCAATGAACAATGGGAAGACAAGTGATACAAGTGAATGTTGTTATAGCGCTATCATATTTTTCATAGCAACTAGAGAAGTTTTATTGTGCTCAAGAGTCAATGAAGGTTCCTTTTTAATCTGCCCCCTTAGAACTACTTCGAATTTCTGTCCATTTTGATATTGGTCATTCTTACTAGCTGATGTGATGTGTCATTTTCATTTTACTTAGCATCTTCGGGAGGCATGGCGGGTTCTAGCCCTGGCCCACCACCCCGGCAGAGCCTCACAACAAGCCAGACCACCTCCCTCACTCCCACGGGCGCAGCCATTTTCCACATTTGGACTTCCCTCTAGTCAGAATTCCACCCAGCAGACCAGCCCATCACAGCCCGGATCATCGGCACCCACCCAGCAGCAGCTTTTTCCTCAATCCGGCCCAGGTATGCTGATCCAGAGGGCTCTCAGACATGGGGAAGAGCTGTTCCTTGCTCTCCCTGTGCAAAGCAGTTCATGAGGCAGTCGGGAGGCATGGCGGGTTCTAGCCCTGGCCCACCACCTGGCAGAGCCTCACAACAAGCCAGACCACCACCCCTCACTCCACGGGTGCCATTTTCCACATTTGGACTTCCCCTCATCAGAACTCCACCCAGCAGACCAGCCTATCACAGCCCGGCTCGCGAGGCCGCAGCCGCCTGCTGCTCACCAATAAATGCTTTATTTGGAGGTGTTTAAAAGAGTTTGCCTCCCACTCAGCAAGCCTGGCAAGCTTCTCGTAGTTGTATTTGATATGCCAAATTCCAGTAACAATTATATTAGGTCATTCCGATGACCTAATATAATGGTTTGAGGTTCTTTATGTTCCTGTAGCAAGCCGATGCCCCCTGGCTCTACTGGCATGAGACAGGACATCTGGAGATATTACTGGTGCCCGCTCTAGCAAATAGATGATCAACAGGGAAGATCGTGATCGTGATCGTGTCGCCCTGATAATCTGAACTGAGTTTTTTTATATACCTGGAGGACTGTATGGCTTTGTTTCAGAAGTGTATATTTAGCTCTTCTCCCAACATTTTGACAGAATTCAAAACATTATCTTTGTTGTTGAGTGACTTTTTATATATCACAGATATTACCTTATATATCTTGGATTTACATTTTAGATAAATGAGGGAGAATAGTTTCTACCATCAAGTAGACCATGCATTTGTTTCATGAATAATTTCATTCAAGTGCAAGTGTGTTTTAGTTTGATGTGATCTTGTTTATTTTTCCTTCTGTTTTCCTTGCCACTGGTCTGAGTTTACCAATGACATATTCTGATGTCAATATAATGCGAAGTTTAGTTTGGGGGTGTCTTTTAAGGATTGGTATATAACATTACTACGTTTTATATATTTTGGATTAACTTTTGTTAATAATGTTAGATAGAGAAACGGGAAACCTCAGTTTACCCTTGCCAGCTGCTGAAGGAAATTCCTGAATTTTTCCAATAAAAATAGAAAGTTAACAATTCCCAAAGACCATAAAATTCTGTACCAGATCTTAAGTTTTGAGACTAAGATAAAGGCAATATCTAAGGCAAATAAATGGTCATATTTCAATGTATAAGAGCAGAGAGAGAGAGAGAGAAAGAGAGAGAGAAAGATTGGAAATGTACACTGCTGGAGGAGGCATGGGTGCTGGAACACTCTGACTAAAACCCATTCATGAACAATTTTGTATTTGTATATCTCACGGTGGTATAATAAAATAAAATTTAAAGAAAAGAAAATGCAGAGCCCAATTTTTATTTAAAAGGACCTACACAAAAACTTCATTAATTTTCCTGTGTTATTTGTAATACAAAGATTCAATTTCCTATAAAAAATTTGCTCAAAAAGAGTTTACTTAGGTGAGGAATTCCTGTTCTTTTTCTTCTACTTTTCAATAAAGCGTTTCTGCTTTCCTACTCTGATCCTGAGCATCTTTATTACTCGATATTTTCATTCTTGAAAAATATTGAAAGATCTGAGAATCTTGTGCGGAGACCTGTCTTCATCAAGAAAGATCTAATTTCATTCTGTTGCAAGATGCTATGCAGTTTTCCCAGCACCATTTGTGAACAGACTACCTTTCTTCATTTTGCATGCCTTCATCTGTCTAAATTATTTTCTCATGTAACTCTATCAGGCAATCTTTTCTCCATCTTTCAAGCACCCTTTAGGTAGAACTTTCTTATTACTATCTTCTCAGTAAGAAGAAATTTGGCTCCTTGATGTTTCAGGAATGTGCTCTATATAAGTGGAAATAAAATAGCACCAGAAAATTTCCCTTTCTTACTGGCTTGCATTCCAACAATGCAGACTCTTAGAACTGAATTCACGTGCATTCAAATTGTCTTCCCTCATCCCATCAGACTGTTTATATAGGAAGAAAAATAAGCCCACTGAACAACTTTGCTGCAGTTTTAATTTTGTTGAAAAACAGTAATAACTTATTTTCTCTGAAATAACTATTGCTATTAGCTTTAAAAGAAATATTACATAATTTCATATAAGAATACATGAGGTGATTAATTGCAAGAACAAAACTATCCCATGTTAGATTTTGTGGCTTTAGTCCTAATGCAAATATTCTTTACCTGATATGTGGTGAATAGCACTGTTAGCTTATTGGAACATCCAGAAATATACAATATTTAGGAAATATATGGTAAAAGTCTATTGAATATGTGATTTAATCACTAATAACCTTGGGACATGCACAAGTCTGAGAAGTATGCAAGAAGATACACAAAAACTCCAAAATTGTTTTGTATTAGTAGATTCAACATGTATTGTCTCATGAAACTGTTTTGGAAGTATCTGCAATTTTCCAGGGTAAAGTTAAAAAATAATAACTTGAGTTGCTGAAATAATTTCTCCTTTGCTTTAGTGTACTAGATTTTCTGAATTGAAAATAGCATTATAAATAAAGTGAATACTTATCACCTTGTCAGTGATAAGTAAACATCAATAATTTTCATTATTATGTAAGTGGAAAACAATTTTATTTTTTGTAAACATTAAAGCATTTGCTTTTTAAATAAAACTTTCTAGAATTGCTTAAAACTGAAAATTCACTTCAATGATTTTATATTTTCTTTTTTTATTTACATTTTTATTTATTTTTAAATTTATTTATATTTTTTATTTGTTGTCAACTTACAATGAGAAAATTAAAATAACATTTTTTTGTCTACAACATAAAATTTTCATTTTGTATTTATTCTTACTTTGTAAATAAACCTAACTAATTTTGAGGCATGTTTGAAAATAATGCATTTTAGTTTGGATAGCATATTGAACAAAAAGGTATGGAAAAGAAGGTAGCTTCAGAGGTAGCTTTGTGCAGCAGAAAAAATTTACTGCAGAACTCTCTCTGGATTATTTTCACAATGGAAAATACAGTATATTGTCTATTCAGCTCTCTTGATTATTTCATGCAATGACAGGGGCATTTTCTTCCAACACAGAATGGATAACCCATGAGCAAAAACTTTAGCAGACAAAGTAAGGTGCTTTATCTATTTACTTTGAAGAGGAGTATGTTGAAAGCTACTTTGTTTTGTAGTGGAGCTTCTATGACAGTCTCTAGGTATTATTGACTACTACAATATCTTTTGGTATACAATAAAAGGAAAAAAAAATGAAAGTCTTTTTTCTTAGCATTTCGTCTAAACTTTACTCCCCACAAACAATATAAAGTGTGTTTGTTGGGAATTGCCTTTGATTGGAGTGAGATCTTGGATGGATGGTTAAAGAATTCTTGCTTCACCAGTTTTCAGAGGGACACTGGTAGCAAGTGCCTGTTTGCTTTTGTGAAAAATTTCAAAGATATTTCTTCTGAAAATTTCTTATAAGTTCACAATGGACTAAGCATAGAAGGGCGAGAGAGTAAATTTTAAAGTATGTGTCTGGGTTCTTCTTAGGGTAGTTATACAATCAAATTAAAATCCCACAGAATGATGTGAATGTAGAAAAAAAGAGAGAAACCCAACAATTTAAAATAAGCCACATTAGCTATGGAAATTAGAATGTATGTCAAACTCAAGGGAACAAAATGGGTGTATATATCTGAAATAAAGAAAGGATCTATGGGATTTAAGGAGAAAGGAGGGTGACTCAGTGACCAAATGACCAGGAGAGAATGACTCATCTAATAAAGATCAGATACTCTGTAATTACATGTTTGTCATATAGATACATTAGTTACACCATTTATTTTTGGTTAAAACAAAAGAAATAAAAAAAAAAAATCAAGACAAAACAAAAACACTAATTCTGAGGTCCAAGGAGATATTAAAGTGTTCAGGGCACATGCCTTGTCATACAGAGACCCATTTTACACACATTACTTGGAGCTGCTTGTTCCTCTGAGTACCACTGTGTGGTCCTCCTGCCTTTCAGTAACTTTGACCCTCAACAGCAACAAAAAGAGCTGTGCCTCAGCATTGAACCATGCAAACACAGTTGACTAAATATGACTATAAATGGCTCCTGAGACACAGAGCATTGCTTGGAAGCCTTTTCCAGATAAAAGAAAAATTTCAACAATTAATTTCAGTCATAATTCCCAATTTTTATTATAGATAATTATGGAAGTGGCAATTTTGTCTGTATATTTGTTAATGCGTATGGTCTCAGTGGCCAAATCATGAAATATTCCAAATATCAAAACCTTGTAAAGTAGGGGCCAGAGCAATATTCCAGCGGGTAGGGCATTTGCCTTACACGCGCCGCCCATGTCGGCCTGGGTTCGATCCCTGGCATCCCATATGGTCCCCCCACCCCCCAGCACAGCCAGGAATAATTCCTGAGTGCAGAGCCAGGAGAAACCCCTGAGCATCGCCGGGTGTGACACTAAAAAAAAAAAAAAAAACCTTGTAAAGTATATTCTCAGTACCCTTGGGGAATCCACTGAACATCTTTGAAAGGCCTATCTTTGAATACATTAGGACTTGGCAACTAGAATGCTTGAACCTTGTGTTCATTTTAGGCTATAGGGAATGATAATGCAGAGTATCAGAATGATTAGACATTCTTGTAACCTGAAGTAAGAAGATACTAGTTAATCAAAATTTAATTTAATTTTTTATGTCTGGAATAGGATATACAATTATATATATGTCTAATGGTAGAGAACCACTGTAAATATTTTATGATCCTATTTATGATGATTCTTAGAGCCGCCTTAATTTTACAGTCTTTCTTCATATTTTACTTTAACTATTTTAAAGCCTTTATTACATTCCTATTATCATCATAAAAATAACGATTATCTTTTTTATTACCTGTTCTGTAATGGCTTATGTCTCAATATGTTTTGTCTCTTAGCACAGGACACCTAAATTTAAGTAAAAGTGAACTTGTCACAACTGCAATGATAAACTCCATATTTTGAAATAGAAACTCCTTTACATATGGTATTTGATCTCCCTGGATTTTTTTTACTTTTTACTTTTATACATGTGAAAATTCTATGCATTCTTGAACACAGGAGTTCTATTTTTGTCTTCTTTTTATCTGCCCAATTCTAATTTCATACGTATATTGCAACTGTTCACTATTAAATTATTATTGCTGTCTATATCTACCCCTATAGCTTTGAGAAAAGTTATTTATATTTTAACCACTATTGAATCCCACTTAGGACCTAAATATAATTGTCTACTGCTCTATCATTTCATTTTCCTAAATTATAACATCTATATTAATTGCATAACAGTATATAACTACTGTAAACTCAAATACTTTGTAAAGTGAACTATTGAAATAAATTTGTCTATCAGGAAGAAATTTTTAAAATACATTATAACTTTTGAGCAGTATTTCTAAAAAGTATTTTCTGAGGAATATATACATTTTCATTAGAATAAAAATTATACATTGGTAAAATATTTCAGAAATTATTCTGGAACGATTTGCAAATTATGCCACACTGGTTATGAAATCTGGAAAAATAAATCAAGCTTCTCATTAAAATATACAATCACTTCTTGACAAAACTTATTTTCTCAAATCATTATTTCTCTTATTGAAACAGTTCTGCTTTCTGAATTCTCTCTTGATGTGGTTTTGAGGGCATTTTGTTTATTAAATCATCTGAAAAATCAGGGTATGAATTTTTCTTATTTATATTGATTGTATTCAGTAGGCTTAATTTTCACTTTTATGCCAATAATCTCAAAAGAAGAAAAAATTAACAGTATTTTTCTAGAACTTAATATATCAGTTTATTTCAGAAATAAACTAAGCAAGCCTCAAATTTATTGTCTCTATCTATGCCCTAATTCACTTCTACTGTTTTCTTAGTCCACATTGCTTGCTTGTTTTATAGTCTAAGCACAGAGGAGCACTTGAAAGCATTTGGATGCAATGTAGTAAGAAATAAGTCGAAATCTATTGAGCAACCCAATCCCAGGATACCCATATGAAACTAACAGTGTAACCTTTGGAAAACTCCAGATGACCTTATGAAGTGACCATAAACATCAAAATAAGTTTCTTTGTATAAACTGAGGATCCAGAAAATTGAGTCATTTTCTACTGTGAAACAATGGTTTTTGTTCATCAGTGTCTATGTTATGGTGGATTCTTGAGTTTGATGAGGTGAGACCCTTTAATTTAATTCTGAGTACAGCACATTGGATCCTAATGAGGCGGGTTTTCCCTGTTGCCTAATTCACTTTGTCTATAGTTAGATGCTTGTAGAGGCCACTGGAAGTCCATTAGATTTGAGTGCTAAAAAATGGGCCCCATGTGACCTAAAATGGAAAATAGACACCACTTAAAGAGTTACAACTAAGTCCCTGCCGTACTGAAATTTGAAATGATAAAAATATAATAAATATTTATTTACTATTTTATAAAAACTTTACTTCAACTTTTAAGAGTAATATTGGGTTAGGGGCCAGAGAGGGAGCCACAGAGAGTGCAGCAGATATGACTGACTAGGATTTGATCTCCAGAACCTAAGGTAGTTTCCCAAAAACATCACCAGGACTGATCTTTTGCTGCAGAGCCAGGGTCAACCAGATTTGAGTACTGCCTTGTATGATTAATTTTAAATTTTTTAAAAAATGATATCAGTTTATTTAAGGACATCAGTGTAAAAATATGATAGCTGTATATATATTTGCCATTCCATCCAGCAATATAAAAAGAGTTTAGTGGATCAGGAGGTCTTATCAAAGGTAGAAATTACCACAAACGTGTGGGAGCAGAGGTTAGGTAAGACAGAGAAGGGAACAGTGTGCCAATAATTGTCAAGAGTCTATTACCACATAGAACTTAGCATTAAATACAGGCAAAAAGATACACATGAAAACCTCTAAGTATATGTATTACAATCCACAATATGTAAGAGAAGGAAGAGAGAGAGAGAGAGAGAGAGAGAGAGAGAGAGAGAGAGAGAGAGAGAGAGAGAGAACACGGAGAACCTGCCACAGAGGCAGGCTAGGGGAGGCGGAGGGAATCGGGGATATTGGTGGTGGGAAATGGGCACTGGTGGAGGGATGGGTGCTGGAACACTGTATGGCCAAAATCCAAACATGAACATTTTGTAATTGTTAAAAAATTTTTTAAAAATTTAAAAAAGAGAATATAGAAACAGAAAAAAAGGAGTTTATATAGACTTTTACTGAATTCGGGAATTTTAAATAATCTCACAGAAAAACATAGGTTAAATGCCATTCTCAATGTTTCCATGGGAATGTCTCAACAGTACATCTTAGAAGGATTTTATCATAAGTGCTTTCTGTTTAATAACTGCTAGTTTTCCCATTATTATCTCTACTGGCATACATACTGTATTTGTAAAAAATGGTTACAAAGCAAACTATGATTCTTTAGTCTTTGTTAACTATATCCTCCTTTAAAGTGTGTTTTAATGTGTATATATGTGAATCAAAGCTCAAGTTAGATGTTATAAGTGTCATCTTCATTTTTTATTCTCTGAGAAACGATGGGATCTATGGGGCAGAGATAATTTCTTTGCAAATTTAAAAAGTGCCTGAGATTTGACTCATATTGTAGAGCATTGTCTTGTATGTGAAAATTTTAGTTCCAGCACAGAAATCATCTCTCCCTTCACCCCAATAATCCCACCCAATATAGCTGAGAATAGTTTTGGTGACCACTAGCACCTTCTGGACTGGCTTGCCCTCTGAACTCTACTGGGTCTGTTCCCATAATTAAGAAAGAAAAGTGGGACACTCATTTTTTCTATACTTTTCAAAACTCTCATGGCCACACATATGCACTATGAATTTCTATGTTTTTAATTATTTTTAAATTTTTGATGTTTATGTACCTTTAATCTCTTCTTAATTTTATCCTTGTTTACTATCTTTTTTAATTTTTTTTTTAAAATTACAAAGATATACATTAAAAATTCTATTTGGTTTGGTCAAACAGTGTTGCAGCACCCACCCGCCACCCAGTGCCCATCTCCCACCACCAACATCCCGGTTACCTCCCCTCCCCAGCCCTGCTCCATGGCAGGCTCTTGATTTCTTTCCCACTTCTCTCTTTCTCCTTTCCTTCCCCTCCAGACTATGAATTCAGACACTTAAAGGTTGGTCATGTTATCTTTTTGCCTCCATTTAATGCTCAGTTCTAGTTGGCATCAGTAACCCTCAACAATTGTCACACCGCTGTTCATTTCTGTACCACCCCTGAATCCACACGTTTGTGATAATTTCACCCTTGACAGGACCCTCCTGATATATGTTTCACTTGATCTTGATATTGGTCTCATATGTACCTATTAATGTTTCTTTTTTTCTAGTGTAAAAAATAAGTTGCTCAGACGTAGAACTTTCATTATATAATTCTATATAAATGTTCATTTTCATCTTACAGCTAACTCAAGGTTGAGAGACATGAGAAAAGTTATTGTTGCCGGTGAAAAATAATCCATAAACCTTTTAAATGATGTTTTTTTCTGTTTAACTACAGAGTAAAAAGATTCCTACTAAGCCATGAAATTAATCCAGGACCTTTCATTCCAGTACAAATAAGTTATAGCTTATTTGTTTTATTCTATGCTAGAATTTAGAAATATCTAGCTATCATCTCTAACATAGCTTTCTTAGTACCTTTCATGCTTAGAAAAAAAATGTTATATTTTCTCAATTTTAGCCTTGAATCTCCAGTTATCTTAATATTTTTAAAACTCCAAAGTGCATTTTATGTAAGATAACAGCATCCTTTTTGTTGGCCATCATCCTTCTGATATGTAAACTTAGAGAGAATGAAAACATCTTTTCCCCTTTCCCCTTGACTTTGGAACTAAGCCATATATAATATGCCTGACTATTAACATTTTTCTTGTGGAGTGTAATAATCCTTTTTATAGTAATTTTACATTATTTTAAGATGTCACTGATTTTAGTAGCATATTACCAAGAAAATTTGATGTTCTCAAATTTGAAAACAACATGAAAGAGTCTAAATTGCTGAAGTACCATAAGAAATGATTATAGTAATAAAGTTATAGAACATAAATAAGGAGCAATTGAGAAAAGGAAAATGATGGAATGGAAATTATATGCAAGAACCAGTTGCAATTAAGAGCTACTTAAAAACAGCCAATTAGGTGAGTTATCTTTCCATCTGAAAATGGAAGCCAAAGCATTTAGAAACTTTATCATCAACTAAAAGTGGAAAGGAAAGGCTATTATAGCAATGAGGAAGGAACACATTTATGGAAGTGATTAAAGATCAGTATGTAGAAATGGTTAAGATTAATTCCAAGCACTAGACCCCACACTTTTAATTTGTATCAAATGTTGCCTTTGAAAAGTTTGTGTTACATTAGCTCACAAAGAATATATACTTTAGTAATCCAATTTTTTATTCTTTTTGATAAACAAAATAAAGTATTTTGTTGAAAATACTTTATTTTCAACAAAAATAAAGATATTATGATAAACAAAAGTGTGTATTTAATTACTATTTGGGCACTTGATACTTTATTTGTGCAATTTCTTTTAGATATAAAGTTCAGGTAAATTTATATGAAAACAGCTTGCTAATTTAACATCTAGAGGAATTTTTATCCATATGTTTTCTTTAAAGTTATAGATTTTTTAAGATACCACAAGTAATTTCTAATATTTTGAAAATTCAATCTTCAAATTGTGCTATTAGGCACATTAGTATACTACATATATTTTGTGGTTTAGTAAAGTTTCAAATCCTTGTTTTAATTCACCTTAATGACCCCTTTTGGGTAAGAATAAAGGATCAGGTGATGTTACTGCTTGACATAAAAATTAAGCATAAAAGAATCTTGCCTAAAATTTCATAGCAAATTATTTATTTTGAATTTAATAATTATGATTGTACCCCTCTGTTTTAGTCAATATCATTAGCTTGCTTTATTTCTGACATAAATTTTTTATTCTTTTCTTATTAGTGTCAACATTTATTTTCCTCAAAATAACATAAAAATTTAGCATGAGGATATATACTGTCATCAGACACAGTAAAATTTTTGTATATCATTTTATTACTGTAGTTAATTTTTCTCAAAATATTCAGAATCACGTCTTTATGCATTAAGGGCAGAGTACTACGCCTATTTTATCAAGATATCTTGTTAATATGTTAGCTTAAAAAAATCAGGTTTTCTGAGTTTTATCCTCCTATAATTCCTTATAGAGTTAAATGTGACTTCTAATCCATTTAAGATTATTTTTTTTTACTGTAGTTTATTTTATATTTATTTTAACTTGGACTTTTTGTTTTGTTTTACTTCATTGCTTTTTGGGTCAGATACAGCAATGCTCAGGGGTTACTCCTGGCTCTGCACTCAGGGAATTACTCTGGTGGTGCTCAAGGGACCATATGGGAGCTGGGAATCGAATCTGGGTCATCCTCATGCAAGGCAAATACCCTACCCATTGTGCCATCACTCCTCCCTTAACTTGGTTTTTTTATCATTGTATCACTGTATCACTGTCTTCCCGTTCATCATCAATTTGCTGAGCGGACAGTAGCACATCTCCATATGACCTGTCTCTCATGCGGAAGTAGAGCCCTGTCAGGAACGCCGCTGGGTCCCCGAAAACAGTGTCAGGACAGAAGTTCTCTTCTACCTCGAGAATGCGGGAGAACAGATGAAAACTCACGAGTCTGGTGCAGTTCCAAAAAACGGCTTTAATAGCACAAAAGCTCTTCCACAGCAATCCAATATAATGAACAAACTCTAGCTCTTGTCTGAATTTAGACCATACAAAAGAGTCTAAGTCTCCCCCCAAAGAGAGAGGATCTCACCAGAGCTGAGTCCTACAGAAGATGGAGCAAAAAGCGCCAAGAGCAAAAGCCAAAAGCAGCAAGGCTGAGGAGCCAAAAGCCACAGGAGCCAAAAGCTGAAAGCTAAAAAGGCCCAAAAGGTAAGGTTAGAAAAGTGAAGGGCCTCCAAGTCAGCCCCCTTATATACAAAGTAATCCAACCGTGAGGTCATGTCAACAAAGAACTCTAAACAGAGTGTAGTGCCACACCCTATTGCAGGTATAAACAAAGGTTATGCCAATGTCTAATCCTTTCTACGAGATTATCTCTTATGCAAACACTGAGAGAGAGAGGGGCTGGTATAAAGTAATACATCTTAACTTCATGAGCTTCATGTAATCTAGATGTGTACCCACAAGGTCCTTATTATTATTATCTGTACCAGGGTGATTCTGAGTATCTTGTTCTCTGACTGAAAGGGTCACACTCACCTGCTTAAAGCAAACTAGTATGATCCTTCCTATAGTCTTCCTATAGTCTCAGCGTGGCCGGGGTGGTAGTCTCCTAAGTAATTCTAACTGTCCCACATTGGGTGCAGTGGGTATATAGAAGGAGCTGTGCCCAATCTAGAAAACATAAGTCTTAGTAGATGTATAAGTCAGAAGTTATTCAATCAAGGTGACTTCTGTAACTGCCACACCCTCTAGCAGTGTTTACATAGAAGAGAGGTCTCATTAGAATGAACCTTGGCTTAAATAGATTAAGCTGGGAGTGGAGCAAAACAACAAAGCTCCCAGAATAGCTAAACCTGTCCTGCAGCAGAGCCCAAGGACACTGCTTGCTCAGGAACATGGCCTCAAACCATTCCATCAGGTCATGGGAATGGGGTCTATAATAGTTACTGGTATCGGGGCCGGGGCGATAGCCCAGC